>APFE031603282.1:0-38264 GCA_000404065.3 Pinus taeda | reverse complement strand
GGTTTATGATAACCCATGGTATTCATGTGAGCATAGACTATTTAAAGGGGAAATTCTATCTTAGATCCATCTTAATTCCGGGTCTACCAAGTGCTCAGAGGGATAGATAGATTTCATCCCCTTAAGAGTGGTAGATGTGGAGTTACGATGGATATAGGTTGGTTTTTATGATAATGAAGATATTAAATAGACTTAGGAAATTATACTGTAAAACATCTTAAGGTGAATGGTTAAAGCATAGACATTGGACAAGTATATTTATATACTTTTATTTTAAACTGAAACAAATCCAGCGCTAAAAGGAATGGATTGATTGCACTAGTCATCCTTCTATAACTTTCCAACATATGCTGGAGTAAACAAATTGTAATTTGGGTAATTTTTCTAATTGCAAACGGGAACATATTTGTGTATTGGCAGGGTGGTTACGAGGTCCCTAGAAGTGGAGTAAACAGATTGTAATTTGGGTAATTTTTCTAATTGCAAACAAGAACATACTTGTGTATTGGCAGGGTGGTTATGAGGTCCCTAGAAGTGATGAATTTGAATTTTTCTTGGTTTTATATATAGTATTAGGTTTTTTCTCATGCTTTCTGTGAATGGCACGGGTGAATTTTATCTTACACCCACTAGATTATCGATATGTAATTTCGGTAATTTTGATTTCAAAAGATATTTTAAAGAAATGCAATGATTTCATTTGTGTATTCAATAAACACAAGATTTTATAATTGAGTAAAATATTCACCATGCCTGGTGAGAGATTCGCCAAAAAATTATATATACATATCATATTATTGATAAAATCGCCTTCCATTTTTCCTATGCACCATGGAGATTCACCCATTTATTATACATGTAAATTTAGGGGGGTTCTTAAAATTTTCCCTGCTCACCCACCTTGGTTCTTCCTCACATCGGCAAGTTGGGATGGTTGGTCATGTCACAACCTTCATGGCATCCATTCACAAAGCCATCCTTGTGCAAAACCAATGTGCCCAAGTGGAAACTCCAAATCTTGGTTTTTTTCTATCGTCTTGGTTTCGTTGAAGCCTTGGCCCACTGCTCAACCCTCTACCAACTCCTCCATTACATTGGATTATTTGTGATATAAACATAAAAAATGGTGCAATGAGGATGTCACCTTACCTCGATTAAAGGCACACCCAACTTAGGCCCTAACAACAACCATTAACAAAATTAAACATTACTCAATGATGAAAATTTCCTCAACATTTTATCATTAATTCAAAATTTTTCTATAATAATATTTTTTTCTTTTACTTTTAAATCCGCCACTTTATTTAATTTACATTAACATTAATCTACTATTAAACATTTATTAAAGTAAAATTCATCTAAATTCCCACCTGAAGTTATATACATCTATATTATTAATTTTACCAAAAATTTTACATTAAATAAATAAAATTATCTGAAATGTGTCTCATTCTTAATGAAAGAATCTAAATAAATAAATAAAATACAAATCGAATATCAAAGCTTCGTGGAATTAAAATCTCCTGCCATGAGATAGTTTTACACTTCCTAAAACTATCAAATCAATTCCAATTTTCAAAGCTTGTAGACCAGTTTTAGATTGATGTCATATGATCACTTGTGTTTTTAAACCCCAATGTCATATTTACTTCTGGAAAACAACATGATGGAACAAAAATACAGTTAATATAAGCAATATCAAAATTGGAGCCAAGTTTGCCATATCTCTCCCATATTGAATTTACACTGGATTTAGCGTTTTTAGTTCCATTGACCTGCTTTTGTGGACCTTTGATGGATATGAATAAAATTATCTTAACCTATCCCGTCTACTTTTCGAGAGGAATCCTTTCTTTAACATGTTTTTGAAATTAGTTCAATTATACCTGAAAACACACATGATTGGATGTAGTTCAATAATTCACTCGAGAAAGCATCCTTTGCAACCTAGCCATTTTATGCTATGGATTTATGACTCCAAAATAGTGTAGTTTTCTTGCATAATTCCTCGCAACATAGTGCTAATTGAATCTTTTATCAGTTAAGTTGCTTACAACAAGTATCTATAGAAGAATAATTAAAGGAATTATTGAGGAAAACGAGCCATGATGAGGCAGTCTATCGGTATAGGAGTGCATAAATAGGGAGAAGAGGAGCATGCTAAGGAGAGGCTTACTTTTGTCCATTCACAAACTGGTTTTCTGTTTCTATTTGATCTATAGTTTGAGAAAGCAGTAGACCATTTCTTGAAATTAGAAGTGATATAGCCGTCTGAGATTTTTTCATTTAGAATTCCTGATCCAAATCCCTAGTCACCTTTGGTATGTGTGCTTTATCTTACGATTTTTCCAGCATGAAAAAGTTTCCTTACTGTTGCATAAGGTTTCCTAGTTTTGTGGTTAGGTTTCTCCATGTTTATGAATATTTCAGTTTTAAATTTCAATAACATTTTAGAGTGGGAAACTTCTCTAGGATAATCTGATTTTGAGAAGTGGTTGTTTATATAATGATATGACACGGTTCTTGTCAAACAACTCCATTCATTGTTCTCCCTTTACTCCTCCTACCGCATCGGAGTTGTTCTTTGGCAGTGTTATCCTATGGTTTATGCTATTTTCTTTTGCAACTGGGCCATTTAAAATGTGTTAGACCATGTTTCCAGTTCTTCAAGTAGAATTATCTTACTAGAGTTGGTGATTCAAAATATTATCAGGTCCCTTTATTTTTTTTCTTGTCTTGACCCAATATTGTTGATATATCCCGAATCACTCAAGGCTAGTTTGCAATGGGCTTACTTTTCAAGTGCAATAGGAATGTTGATTAACCTAGATAAATTTTAACTGCATTCCCAACCTAATTCGAAGCTTGGAAAAGCCCCTTGCTGAACAATACTTCCCTTTCCCTAATTCTTCCTTTAAGTTGGGCTTCAAGTACCTTGGCTTCTTCCTCAAGTCCCTAGGATATTATTTTGTAGACTAGTTATGGCTACACTAGAAAGTCGAATCTTGAATAATTTGTTGGGAAAATAAACTACTATCATGAGGGGATAGATTCATTCTTATCAAGGAGTTCCTAGAAATCATTTCAATGTATTGGTGTTCCATAACATATTTCCAAAATTCATCTTAACAAAGATCAGAAAATCATGTTTCTAATTCTTTTGGTCAGAGAAAAAATGCATTGATGGAATTCCTTTGGTTAAATGGAAGAAAACATCTCTTCCAAAATTCCTGGGAAGTCAGGGATTAAAAAACAATACACCTTAAGCAAAGCCCTTATGGATCGTATTCGATGGTATTTTGTGCACAACACTTCCCTATGGGGAAAGGACATTTAAAGCCAAATATATTCCCTCCATTTCTTTCTCAAACCAGTTCTTCCAACCATGAAAATCCAAAAAGGGCTCCAACACATGGAAATGCTTAGTTATTTCCTTACCACTCATTGGCAACTAGATAGTTTGGCCAATTAGTAATGGCCAACAAGTAAAGTTGGGCCTAGAGTCTAGACCCATGGCTCGTCTTAAGTGAATATTACACTCTGTCATATAACCTCATAGATCACCTGCACCAATTTGGTATCTACATGTTGGCATATGCAAAGGCCCAATCCTCCCAGGAATGGGGTCTCGTAGGATGGAATATAATTGTTTATCTAGGCCTCTTGAGACAAGAAGCGATCGAAGGGATGACAGAGGATATAAAGGATGAATTTGGTCAAAAAAATCCAAAGAAGGAGGCTTTTATTACAAAACTGGGATATGAAGCCTATACAGAATTACATTTCTCTAAAGCAAAAAGGTGGTGGTGGGACTCGCTTTGGAACTCCATGCCCCCCCCCCCCCCTAAAATGCAAACTCACATCCTGGCTGGCAATATCCAACAAGCTTCTCACTTGGTAAAATCTCAACAACGGGGGTTGGTAGGTTGCTAGTTCATGTCCCTTGTGAAAATCTTCATGCGAAAGTGCCTCACACCTCTTCATTTGTTGTTCTTGTATAAATTCCCACTATAGATCACCTGATAATGCAATATACTAAAGCAAAATACTAGACCTAATTCTACAATCAAACTTTGCTGAAGCTTAATCGAATTGGGCAAGATCAATTGAACACATATAACTGATGAGAAGAAATCAATCACACATAACACAAAAGATATAACCCAGGGAAAGCCTCAGCCTAAAACCCCATCTCTGTATTATCATACAAGTGGAAATATAGTCCAGATTACAAAAAGAATCAGCTCACAAGCTATCCTTCTCTCTCTGCAATCCCTCTGTTGCTCATAGACAGTCAAAGGCCTCTCTCAAAACTTCTCCTCTTCCCTCCAAGCCTCCTCTTTATTTGCACAATTTTCCTTGGGGCCTAGTGTTGTCACTTGTGTGAATTGGCTTCTTCACACACTCACTAACCTCTGATTCAACTCCACAATCCTGAAGGAGATAAATCCTCATCATGGATGAGCTTCCTTTATAGGAAAAATATTCATCCAACTGATAGTACATTGTCCCTTCTTTGATCTCAACTGGGTCTCTGTCTGAACTAACATGCATGAGTTATTCATGCGAGAATCTTCAGTTATCTAAAATGCAACAGTTATATGCAAGCATGCATTAACTAACTGAACTCACATTAATTTAAATAAACTGTTTAAATCAATCTAACTGGGCTTGATTCAGATAAATGAGCCAACTAATTTCAACTCAATTTAGAACTCGTCCTTATCTCTTTAACTGATGGATAAATTCCTCAATTAATGGAGAAATTGTTGCATGTCCTCACATAGACTTTATGTTTGATTTTTCACAACTAATTAACTCATGGTGAATTAATTAATTTATTTTCAAACAGTTGTTAAGTTCAAATTCGAATTTTACTTCCTATTGTAGTCCAGGGACTGACTAAAATAGGAATCCATCCCGAACTAAATAGAATTCTATTTTTAGCACTTCCATTTTTCATTCCCTGTTTCCCAATCCAACACTAGTACTCAAACTGTTATTTCTAGCACTTCTATTTTTAGCATTTCTTGTTTCCATTTTCAACACTCCCTCTCAACAAGAAGGACTTCCTCTCAAACCCGATCTTGTACCTTTGGAATGTTCTGCATGCAACACTTCTACCAAGTGTGTTTTCTCTAGCAACTCTCAGAACAAAAAAAACTCCCAACTGACCTCTCCGCTAGGCTAGAAACATACTCTAATGCTGAAGCTCTACTTGTTGTTGACAAGTGCTCCCTCTTTGACCTCTATGCTACTGCAACATCTCCATGCATCTTGCACTATTGCACACCTCTCTATGCCATCTTGCACTGGTGCAACACACTTGTGCCTCTTGCATTGTTGCAACTTGCTAGGTCTGTGATGTCTTGGGATTCCTACACTGTAGCTCTCTCTGCCGCTCCATCCACATATGTCTCTACCCAATCAGTCAGTCCTGCTACTCCTCATCAAGGATATTGTAGCAAAGTCAAATCAAAGAGGTTGGGTACCTCAAGGATCCTGTCCCTCTTGCTTGGGACAATCACTCCACTTCGACCCACCTCCTACTTGGAGGTATGGCTGCATGTGATCACTCAGCCCACCTGGCTCAAATTTTCCCCCTACTGGAGGTCTCTGCATCAATGGATGTCTCTACTCGATCTCCTCTCAGCTTCCCCTCTTGTGGCTGCTCCACAACCTCCTAACACTACTGCACCAATCATGGCTCCTCCACAATCGTCTGAGACTTCTTCTAGCGCTGGATGTTGAGAGGTAATATACTCTCCCTCTCAATTTCTTGACCCATGAACCGATCTGCTTCACCTATATAGTGATGATGTGTCTAAGGAAAACCTTTCCCTTACTAAAGACTACATCATAACCTTTGTCTTCCAGCATTGCGATCGACACGAAGTTTCTCTTCAGTCCTGGTAAATACTTGACATCGGTCAAGGTAATGCAAGCTCCATGCTCCCTTTGAAAAATAATCATGCCTACACCTGAGACACTATACTTTTCATCATTACCCATCGCTATGAGTATCTGGAGATCTTTCTGCTCCAAAGTACTGAACAAACTCTTGTCATTGGTCATGTGGAATGAAGCTCCACTATCAAGAAACCAACCACTTCCCATGATGGATGAAACCATGCATGCAAAGAGTGTGAAATCCAAATCAAACTGTGAAGCAAGTGACTCACCTTTAGATCCTTCCTCGGATCCCTTCTTGGATTTCCTCTATGGACAATTTGTAGCAAAATGGCCCACCTCGTGACAACGAAAGCATCACACTTTCTATTTGTCAAACTTCTTCCCACCATGGGAAGAACTGGATTTGGAAAGAGAAACCTTCTCCTTCCCCTTCTTCGCATTACTCGCTAAGGCATAGTTTTCTTCATCCTACATGGATGAAGAACCATCTCTGGTGCTTCTTCTTATCTCCTCTTGCATCAAATCCGACCAAAGTCGTTCCCAATCTGACAGTTTCTCTCTTCCATTAACCGAGTCCTGGTAGCTATGCCAGCTCTTAGGAAGACCAAGGAGTGCAAGACTCACCATGTCATCATCAGCTATCACGATCCCTACACTTCCAATCTCATACTTGCATGAGGTGAGCTTGTTCAGATACATAGAGATCATGTCACCCTTTTCACACTTGATCTTTCGAAGTTTGTCCTTCAGTGCCAACTTCCTCTGATCACTTCTATTTTGATAAAGATCTTTCAATTTTTTCCACATCGAAAATGGAGTCTCCTTCCCATGGAGGCTCGAGACAATGTGATCTCGAACTCCCTCCAGGAGGATTCTCCTTGCTCTAGCTACACACTTTTTCCATTCCGCCAGTTGAGTAGCATCTTCTGGAATTCTTGATCAATGAAGTCCTTTAGACCGTTATCTTCTAATAATGCCTCCATGTGATCCTTCCAAGTTATATAATTCAAACTGCCATCAAGGGCATATTCAAGCCTCAAACCACTGAATGCCATCAGTGAAATAGATGTGATAAGAACTCAATTCAATATTCAGAAACCACAAACTTCAACTTCTCCCTTCTTGTATACTATTCTTCCTTGATCACCTGTGCTCTGATACCATGTAGATTTTTTCTACAATTCAGCTAGCTTTGATACCATGTAGAAATTCCCATTGTAGATCACCTGATAATGCAATATACTAAAGAAAAATACTAGATCTACTTCTACAATTAAACTTTGTGGAAGCTTAATCGAATTGAGCAAGATCAATTGAACACATATAACTGATAAGAAGAAATTAATCACACATAACACAAAAGATATAACCCGGGGAAAGCCTCAGCCTAAAACCCCAACTCTGTATTATCATACAAGTGGAAATATAATCTGGATTACAAAAAGAATCAGCTCACAAGCTATCCTCCTCTCTCTGCAATCCCTTTGTTTCTCACAGACAGTCAAAGGCCTCTCTCAAACCTTTTCCTTTGCCCCCCAAGCCTCCTATTTATTTGCACAATTTTCCTTGGGGTCCAGTGTTGTCACTTGTGTGAATTGGCCTCTTCACACACTCACTAACCTCTGATCCAACTGCGCAATCCTGAAGGAGATAAATCCTCATCATGGATGAGCTTCCTTTATAGGAAAAATATTTATCCAACTGATAGTACATTGTCCCTTCTCTGATCTCAGGGTCTCTATCTGAACTGACATGCATGAGTTATTCATGAGAGAATCTTCAGTTATCTAAAGTGCGGCAGTGATATGCAGGCATGCATTAACTAACTAAACTCACATTAATTTAAACAAATTGTTTAAATCAATCTAACTGGGCTTGACTCAGTTAACCGAGCCAATTAATTTCAACTCAAATTAGAACTCATCCTTATCTCTTTAACTGATGGATAAATTCCTAAATTAATGGAGAAACTATTGCATGTCCTCACATAGACTTCATGTTTGATTTTTCACAACTAATTAACTCATGGTGAATTAATTAATTTATTTTTAAACAGTTGTTAAGTTCAAATTCGAATTGTACTTCCTATTTTAGTCTAGGGACTGACTAAAATAGGAATCCATCCTAAATTGCTAAAAATAGAATGCTATTTTTAGCACTTCCATTTTTCATTCCCTATTGCCCAATCTAGCACTAATACTCAAACTGCTATTTTTAGCACTTCTGTTTTTAACATTTCTTGTTGCCATTTTCAATAGTTCCTACATAATGCAGTTCATCTCAATAGTCCTAGTCGAGTTGGAAATTTAGAGGTCCTTGTCCCACACAGTTTGGAAGAATGCTTCAAAACATGGTTTCATAATAAAGCTACATATTCATTCAAAGAACTTCCATGTATCCTCATAAGCATAAGCAACCTCGGGTGGGTTCAGAACAACAACATATTTAGTTCTCAATACATCCCCATTGAGGTCACTATAGCAGTGATTTAAAAGTTATGTCTAGAATATAAAGTCAACCCAAAAGCCTAGAAGTGTCACGTGGCTAGCATGCTTCCCCTCACCTCGGGACACCCTTGGGGTTTCTTTGATGGCACATCACAAGGATACCTGCTCCAGTGTAAAGTTGGCGTGGTTCTATTCCTCACACAGTTTGCTAGTGTTTAGGTTCACTATGCCCCTGGGTATGGCATAAACAACCAAGCTGGATTTATTGCCCTCTGCACTCTCTTGGAAATAGATCCTCACAAAAATCTCAAATCTCTAGAAATAATGGAGGACCCAAAACTTGTGATCGACTATGCAAGCTAGTATTATGTTGTTGTTTTTGGTTGCATACAAAGTTGTTGTCGTTGTGGATTGTTTGAAGAGAGAGTATATTGTTGTTGGTATATCGTTATGTCATATGTTTTTTGTATATGCCTTGTATCATTATGCTATTGTTGTAGTGTGGCTACAATATTTGTATGGTTGAATTTGTGTTGTTGGGTGTGGAGCCTGATTGTCTTCCTAATTCAGAGGTATTTGTTTTAGTCAGATGTATACCCTAGGAAGAATGTACAACTCCACGGGGGGGGGTGCGAAGGGGACCATCCCCCCAGGTTGGGGGTTTGGGGGCTAGTGGGCCCCCGAAACTAAAAATAGATCAAAATAGCCTTGTAAAATATTGTAATTTCGTAGTCAATCTAGCCCGTTCATTACACAGATGATGTGACAGTAGAATTTATGTTAATTTGGTGTTTCTTTCCCTAGAGGGCAACCCTTGGTTTATACAAGGGAATTGTATTGTGGTTGGGTATTGTTATTATTCTAAGCGAGAGAGGGAGAAGGAGTTTGTGTGAGAGCGAAGAGGAAATTACATTAGATGTGTTGTAGGTTGTACCTCTTCATTTTTTTGGATAATATAAAAGGAAGCACTGACATTTTCTCCTTGATGTAGCCCAAATTGAGTGAACCACATATATCTATGCCTCTCTTGTTTTAGGTGTTTATGTATTTGTGTTTTCGCAATATTTTATGTATTTCATTGCTCCGTTATTTAATTTGTAACAACGGGAATCAGAGTCGAAGGTTTATTTGGATGATAAACTCGTAGGAGAGAAGGGTTCCTGGTGAGAGTGGGATCAATGGTGGAAGATGGTAGGTTTAGGGACGAGAAATTTAATTGCCAAAACTACTAGTTGTGGAAGATGCAGATGGAATATCATTTGTATAATAAATATTTGTACCTACCACTGAGCGGAAAATTAAAGAATCCGATGAGTATGACAGACACAGAATGGGAGATTCTCAACAGAAAGGCACTATAAACAATATGACTATGTCTAGAAGCGTCAGTGGCATTCAACATTTCAAAGGAAATGACAACAAAAGGTTTAATGCCAACATTGGCCAAACTATATGAAAAACTCTCAGCCTAAAATAAGGTATTTCTTATGAAGCATCTATTTAATATGAAGATGTCAGAAGGTGGATCTGTTGTTGATCATTTAAATGAATTTAACACGGCTACGAGTTAGTTGAGTTTTGTAGGGGTAAATTTTGATGATAAAGTTAGGGCTTTGTTATTTCTGTGCTCATTGCCAAAAAGTTGGAATGGAGTAGTTATGGCTATCAGTAACTTTGTCTCTAGATCTAGTACTTTAAAGTTTGAAGATGTTGCTAGTTCCATCCTTAGCGAGGAAATGCAACGGAAAAGCTCCTATGAGACATCAGGTAATGCTTCGACTGCAGAGACTAGGGGAAGAAAAATGGAAAGAGGAAGGACCCCAAGAAATCATAGTAAGTCAAGAAAAGTTAGATCCAAATCCAGATAAGGGATAGTGGGTTGAAAGTGCGGGAAGAAAGGACACCTGAAGAAACAATGCAAATCTCGGAAGGGAAAAGAAGGAGACGGACAACAAGAGAACAATCATGAAGCAAATGTGATAGGTGATGTTCTTCAAGATGCTTTGATTCTTTCATTAGAGAATGTTATTAATTCCTAGGTGGTGGATTCAGGGGCCCATTCCATGCCACACCTAATAGGAAACATTTTCACAATTATGTTCAAGGAGATTTTGGACAAGTTCATCTAGGTGATGATAAACCATGTAAAATCATTAGAATGGGTAGGGTTTTTATGAAGAAATAAAATAGAAACCAATGGTTATTGAAGGAAGTAAGGAGTGTTCCAGATATGTAGAAAAATATAATTACAACAGGGAAGTTAGGTGGTGAAGGTTGTGTAACTACTTTCATAGAAAAACCCTGGAAGGTCACTAAATGATCCCTAGTAAAATAAAAATGAGAAAAGGTTGGTATGTTGTATTTATGTAATGGTATTTCTAATATTGTTAATGCATTAACCTCCATAGGAGTAGGTACATAATTGTGGCATTATAGGCTTGGGTACATGAGTGAGAAGGGGATGCAAATTCTTCACCCAAGAAATTTTTTGTTGGGTTTGAAGCATGTTGATTTTGATTTATGTGAAAATTGTGTTTATGGAAAGTAGAAGGGAGTCGGATTTATCACAGTTGGGAAATAAAAGAGAAGTGAAAAATTAGAGCTTTTGCATAGAGATATATGGGGACTTATTCAGGTACCATTTCTCGATGGCTCTCGTTATTATGTTACTTTTATTGATGATGCAACTAGGAAAACCTGGAATTATTATATTCGAAATAAATATGATGTATTTGATACTTCCAATAAATGCAAAGATTTGGTTGAGAATGAGACATGAAATAAGTTGAAATGTCTCAGATCAGGTAATGAAGGTGAATACAGCAACAAAGAGTTTGATAACTACTGTTTAGAGCATGAAATTCATAGAGAGAAGACAGTTCTAGGAACACCATAGGAAATTGGCATGTCAAAAAGGATGAACATGACAATCATGGAGAGTGCAAGGTGCATGAGGTTGCACGTATGATTACACTTGCAATTTTGGGCAGATGTTCTAGATCCTATTATTTATCTAATAAACAGAGGGCCTTCAATTTCCTTGGATGTTGGTATTCCAAAGGAGGAATGGACAAGTAAAAAGGTAAACTACTCATTTTTAAATACTTTTGGTTGTGAAGCCTTTGTCTGCATTAATAAATAAAATAAAACAAAGCTTAAGGTAAAATCAAAGAAATGTACCTTTATTGGATATGGTGTCAATGATTTTGGTTATCTCTTATATGATTATGAAAATCACAAAATCATTAAGAGTAGAGATGTCATATTCAATAAAAAGGTCTCGTATAAGGATCAGATGCAATAAATGAAATAGGAAAAGGAAAACAAAGAATACACAATGCTTGATGAGATCACGACAAAAGTAAAGGTGCCTGAAAATTATAATGATCAGTAGCCACAACAAAAACAACAAACAAAATAGCAAGAGGCACCTCAAACACCTGAAAGTGGTGTTAGAAGATCTACCAAGATAAATAGACCCCCTAAACAATACTCTCTTTCATCATATATTATGTATTGTTGAATGATTCTGGTGAACCAGAATGTGATGAAGAAGCAATGCAGGTAGAAACTAGGAAGAAGTGGGAGTTAGACATGAAATAAGAGATGGAATCCTTGATACATAACTTGACTTGGGACTTAGTCAAGTTACATGCAAGTAAAACAACATTGCAGAGTAAATGGGTTTACAGGTTAAAAGAAGTAGTTAGAGGTAAAGAGAGGTACAAGGCTAGACTTGTTGTGAAGGGGTTTGCACAAATGTAAGGTAAATAATTTGATGAAATATTTTCTCCTATTGTTAAAATGAATTCAATTAGAACTATTTTAAGTATTGTGGCAACATAAGATTTTCATCTTGAGCAGTTAGATGTAAAGACAACCTTTCTCCATGGGGATTTGGAGGAATATATCTATATGCAACAACCATAAGCCTTATGAGGTCAAAGGGAAGGAGAAATTAGTGTGCAGGTTGAAGAAGTGCTTGTATGGCAGAAAACAAGCTCTAAGGCAGTGGTATCTAAACTTTGAATGTTTTATGTCTGAACAAGGTTATACTAGATGCCACTTTGACCATTGTGTTTATCTTAAAAATCAATATGATGACAAGTATATTATATTGTTATTGTATGTAGATGGCATGCTTGTTGTAGGGTCTAACATGCAGGATGTTACTGTTCTCAAAGGAAAGTTGGAAAATTCATTTGCAATGAAGGATTTGGGTGTTGTAAAACAAATCCTTGGTATGAGAATAACTAGAGACATGAAAAATCACAAATTAATGTTGTCTCGGAGTGAGTACATACAAAAGGTGTCAGAAATATTTAATATGCAGAATGAAAAACGAGTTAGTACACCTTTGGCTATTTCAAACTAAAGTGTCCCAAGACCCAAGAATGGATGGATTATATGTCTAAAGTTCCATATGCATCAATAGTTGGAAGCTTAATGTATGCAATTGTATGCACAAGACATGATATTTTACATGGAGTGGGAGTTGTAAGAAGGTACATGAATAATTCAGGAAAAGAACATTGGATGGACATGGATTGGATTCTCAGGTATTTGAGAGGTACCACAAATCAAGCATTATGATTTTGTGGTTCAAACATTTCTCTATAGGTATATGTTGATGCATATGTGGCAAGTGATAGAGATAACATGAGGATCACCACAGGGTATGTGTTTACTATAGTTGGAACAACTATTAGTTGGCTTTGAAAAATGCAACGTGTTGTTGCACTTTCAACAACGAAAGCAGAGTATGTTGTTGCTGCAAAAGCCAGTAGAAATGATTTGGTTACACAGGTTTATGGATGAATTGGGCAAGAAATAGGATATGGCAAGGTTATACACTGACAACCAAAGTGCCATTCATATTGCAAAGAATTCAACATTTCATTCCAAGGTTAAACATATATAACTCAAGCACCATTTCATACAGACAGTGTTGGAAGATGGACAGTTCAAGTTGGAAAAGATACACACTAGCCAGAATCCTGCAGATATGTTAACGAAAATTGTAACTGAGTATTTAAATATTTGGTTCTTCATGTCCTTCGATTCCCAATCCAAAGAAGACCATTTGCAATTGAGAATGATATCATTAAGATTTTTGAGCAAGGTGTTCCAATTATTTAGCTCTTGTTCTCAAGAACTGTTGACAATATGATGGTTTTGTTCTTTCCATATGATCCATAACATAAAACTTGACAAATGATTCCAAGCTTTGCTAATGATGGGACCAAAAAAAGATGAAGGACTCCACTCTGATATTTAATTGATGATGGTTCTTCTTTCCTTGATTGTCCAATGAAAGAATGCACAAGATTTATGCCAAGTTTTTCTGCTAGAAAACATAGGTTGAAGAGATACTCCCGTGTTGCTTGTTCTGTGTGACATAGAAAACAATGTGATGGGCTTAAAAAACCTTGGGATTGAAGTTTATCCCATTGCATATTTTTCTTGTGCATCAGAAACCATAGAAGGTATGCTACCTTGGGTTAGAGTTTTTTACTCTAGATATTAGATTCGATGTGTATGTGTTGGATTTTATTGTCCTCTACTTCAATGTGATATTATTATTTAATAAAGAAAGATCATTTCAAACTGTATCTCCATACATGGCATGTGGCATTGATGGAGTACCTTCTCTAGCCTATGCCAAACCCGAGGAGGAGTGGGAAAGTCCCAAGAGGTATGATATTTCCATATGCACAAATTGGTGTTCGATTATATGTCATCCCAATAATCAGACTCTTGAGTTTGCTAGAAGGATATCATGAAATATTGAATGTATTAGAGGTATTCCTAGCCAGATAATTTGGGAAATTAGTGCCTTAACTCATCCCAAAATATAGTTGTCTTTCCATATTTGACTTCCCAAAAGAAATGGTTTTCCCCTAGGTATTTACCTTTGTGATCTAGATTCAAAATGGAAGATCTATTGGGGAATTTCTAGGCTCATATGTGTTGTTTATTGAGATGTGATTACTATATTTGATGCCCCATATATTTCACCATGAATTTCTTCCCCTTTGAAACCATATCCACCTTAATTTAGCACCTAAAATTATATTCAGACACTCCAAGTTAGGAAGTCTTATTCCCCATTTGCTTTTAGGAAAGCATAACTTATCCCAAGAAACAAGTGCTCATTTTCTTTCTCTTTTGGACCCCCCCAAGGAAAAGGATCATTTAAGGGTGCATATTTGATTGAACACATATTTAGGTGCTACAAGGGCTAAGAGTAGATATATTGCTATCACTTGTAGAACAAATTTGATGAGCACCAACTATTAATGATCAAAAAAGGAAATGTCCAACTATTAGAAAATTTTTGGATTAATTTTATCCATATATTATCCTTCAAGGACTTAGATGATAAAGGGGTGCCTAAACAATTTGAAGGTATATTAAATATCTAGAATTCAAGAAGCCTCGTGATGACCTTGAAAGGCTGGAGCAATATTTAAAAAGAAGATCTTAAACTTGAGAGTATCAAGCTCTATACCTGAAGTAACCATAAATTCTTCTAATACCTTGCAAAGGGATTTAGCTTATTTGGTAGTGGGTGTACCCATTAGCATAGTATCATAGACAAATTGTTAATGTGACGCTAGCACTATTGATTGGAAAAGGTGAAGCCCTTTGATATTTCGATCTACCACAATTTTTTTAGAGATCTACACAATAGTGCGACTGCCAAAATGAAGATGCATGGAAAGAGGGTCACCTTCTCTAATACCTCTAGATGGATTGAAATTTGATGAAGGGGATCCATTTACTAATACTGAGAAGAAGGTGGAGGATGTTAGGGAAATAATCCAATTATACCAATTAGTAAAGAAACCAAAGATTAAGAGAATATTGTAAATATAAGACCAATTGAGCTTATCAAAATATTTAGATAGATCTAATTTGATTAGTATACATGATTTTTTAGCATGGTGGAGTGAATGGAAAACCTCATGTCCTAACCCTATTCCATCCAAAATTTTCCTATGTTAAACATAACTTGACTGCTCCTCTGATGTGAGAGAAGGAAAAATTTCTTGAAGTCTATTAGCTATCAATTTGGAGATAATTTTGTAGATAGTATTGCAGAGAACAATAGGGTGGAAGCCATTAGGATCTTTAGATTTTTAATTTTTGGGGGTCAAAGAGAGGAAGGTTGGGTTGAGACTTGGGAGAACAAAAAGGAAAAATTAGAATGGTTGATAGAGTTCAATGGCAAATCCACCAAGTTCAAGGGCTTTGTTCTTTGACATTCCAAAGATTTCCTTTTCCACTTCCTTGATCACAAACGACCTCATCAGGGCTTCATTTTTTTCTTGGATAACCAAATCAGGTATTTGGCCTAGAATCTTGGCTATGGATTTGTTGCAATTCTATTGTAGTTCCGATAAAAGGGTCTTGCAAGATCATACTAATTCCTCTTCAATGTCATCATGTTTTAGGAGTTTGGTCCCCTTTAGTCCTTTGAGAAAAGAGATCCTATTTTTACTATGATGTTTAATCATATATTTATGAAAAAAAATATTGTTTCCACACCTTCTTTAATCCGTCGAATTCATGATTTTTGGTGCCATATGATTTCCTCTTGCTTGCGTGAATCTTCCAATTGATTGATGAGGCTTGATTCTTCTTCGACTAGGGATTTTTTTCTTCCTTCCATGATGATTCACTACTGTAATTCCCTTATGTGCTCTTCTAGCTTCTCTTGTGCTTGAAAGATGTCAACAAATTCTAATTTATTCAAAATTTTAATGCAACCATTTTGATGTTTTAACTTTTGTTTGAATGATCACATAATTTAGTTTTCATTTGTGTTTGCAATCAACCACCAAGATTTGGATTTATCAATAGAGGAGGGGTCTAGAAGCCAAAAAATTTCAAAGTGGAAGAACCTATTCTTTGGATAGGATTTGGAATCCATCATGAGGTAGATTGACCAATGATTTGAACCTCTCCAAGGAAGGATGAATGCTTCTAGGAAGAAATATTTATCAATAAGAGATCCAGAGAATAAAAAGTGGTCCAAATGGGAGGCTATCTATTATGTGCCTTCGCATCAATTATTCCAAATTAAGGTGCTATTAATTGTCTCCAAATTCACCAACTTTAATGCTTGAAAAGATTCTTTGAAGCGCTCCACCTCTTGATTCAATTGCCATATTCCCCCTTTTTTCTCTTCGATGGACTTAGTTAGTTAGTGTCTGCCTACAACCCATGGAGAGCCATCCATTAGAAAATGGAGTCCTCTTAACATTCAGAGGAAGCCTTACTTTTCTCCTAAATTTATGTTTCATGAATATTAGATATAAATCCCTCCTCATTCGATCCTATGGGCTTGAATTTAGTAGTTAGGATTCTTGGGGTGGCCCAACATTTTGTGGGATCTACTTCTTCAAGGTTCCAAAAAATGGCAAGCTCTTTTGCTTGACCATTGGCATCATTGACTATGCTTTGGGTGCCCTTCCAACATTTTAAGACTATTATTGAGACCCTTTCATTGGAGCATTTGGTTTCCTGGATCATCATAATATAGGTTGATCTTGATGAAATCTTCTTTTGAGAAGCCTTTTCTTTCCTTTGCAATCTAGGCCTCACATGTTCTAGGAAATTATTTTCATTGATTAGAGGGAGAGGGTGAGACCAACACCTTTTCCATTAGCCTTAATCGACTTGAGTTTAACAAGGTTTCACCTAGCTCCTGAAGGAGTTGTTTGTTGCTTCAATGTCCTCTGAGCCTACCTTCTTTGGTAGGTTTTTATTGTTCTTTGGGATTCTATAAATTGATATTGAGATGGGATGGGGAAGAATTCCATGCTATAGTATATGGGGTGAAGATTGGTGTTGGATATGATGAATTCTCTTTTAAGGATTTAGCGTTGATGTTCCAAGACAGACTTGAGATCTTTGTCTTCCAATTTGTTGCCATTGCATGAAGGTCACTAAGAATCCAATTCCATTTCTTTTAATTCTTATGGGGTATCTTGTGATGGAACCTTGGTAATGAAAACTTCTAATATAAACTTAAATAAGAATGCAAAAAATTACAGATATAACCATAAATACAAAGATGCAACAGAAATAACACTTCATTTCATTAATAGAACAATATTGAACTATGCTTACAAACAGAATGAGAATAAACTAGTTTAGGTGATGGTAGCTTATCTATAAGATGAGATGTGGTGGAACAAGCCTCTGAATTGTGTTACAATTAGGCTCAAGGGCCTATTTATTATTGAATAACAAGAGAAAAACCTAAACAACCAAAACCCTAAACCTAGGAGATGTAATGCCAAGAGTTTGTGGGCCCCATTGGGGTTAGTTGGGCAGCTAAAACTTCCCAAGGTTGTAACTTGGTCATATTATCTTCGTTTGGTGTGTATGGTACCTTGTTGGAAAGGGCTCTTCGACTACTACAAGATTTGTGGAAGGCCCCTACCAATGGCTTGTTGGCATTATGATACATATGTTGTACTTAATGGAAACCCACTCATCATCAAGTCCAAAGGGGGAGATTGTTGGCAGTATGATACAAATGTTGTACTTGATGGCAACCCACTCATCTCAGATGATAAATTATAGTGCAGAAAATTTATTTTCTAGTTCCGCAGGTGCACATATCAAAAGATGCAGTCATTGGCAGGTTGCGCAGGAGAACCGTTGAAAAGGTGCAGATATGTTTGCAGGTCTCCCGCACAAAAGGTGCAAACCTAAAATGCACGGACTTTCATGCAGATAAAAACACGCATATTATGTTTGGTCCATGGTATTTAGTCCTACGTTTTTGATCCTATGGTTTTGGTCCAAGGTTTTGGATCCCTAGTATTGTTTTTCAATGGTTTTGATCCATGGTTTGAGTAAGGTCTTGACTATAAAAGGGAAAGGAGATCAGTTGGCAAAATAGAAGTGTGTTGAAAATCTTAAGAAGAGCAAGATCTGAATTTATGATAATCGGTTGGTGAGACATAGTTGAATCTGAATCAAGGAGAAACCAGAGCATTACAAGTCAGATCTATTGAAAAGTTGAGATCCCTTTGACTCATGAACGGATCTGTGATTTTGACAGTCTCGGGTATGTTTGAGAATTGAAAAAACTGTCTAAATCCAGAGGTGCGCAGGAGCGGCAACAGCGCAGTGCGAAGGTGCGCAGCACCAGAGAAGAAGCAGGTGCGAAGGTGCACAGAACCAGAGAAGAAACAGGTGTGGAGGTGCGCAGTTGAATCAGCGGAGCAGGTGCGGAGGTGCGCTGAACAGTAGACAGTGCAAGTGCGTATTTGTGCAGTTTCATCATGACAGAAGTGTGGATATCCGCAGGTTTCCTTTGGTGAAGTTGCGGACCTTTCTTGAAATATATTTTAGCTGTCTTTTATCTGTTTCTGCAGAGATCTGGGTTTAAATTGGTGTCTGATTACTAGTGTTATTTTCTGGTTACTGCATTCTGGGAAGTTATTTGTTTAAAGGAGATTGGGTGATGCACATGTACTTGATGTTTTGGATCCAGTTTGAAAATTTATGAAAAGTGGTGCCTGGATGAAAAGAGAAGGTTGTAGCCTTCTGTAGGTCAACACCTACATACTAGTATTTCAGCTAGTACAAGAGATAAGGGGGTTGTAGCTCCCTTCCAGAAGAAGCTGGAAAACGAGAGAGGGTTGTAGCTCTCTGCAGGTTGCAGCCTGCGTACTGGTAAAAGGCTGCACCAGTACAAAATCATTGTAAGAAGAAGTTTCTAATTGAAAGAAGAGAGAGACATATTGCAGCAGGTGGTTTTCACCCACATTGGGTTTCCACCTTACATCTTGTGTTCCTTGGTGTGACTATCTATTTTGTGTTCCTTCTCATTATTCTATGGTTCTCACATACAGATTAATGACAAACATCTGAAGAATAAATTAAATTATAAGTTTTGAAGGTATATGCAAGTTTCAATTGTCAAATCTGAAAATATTTGTATAAATTGATAAGAGTTTGATAATATTGATTCACCGCCCCCCTCTCAGTATTATTTCTAACAATTGGTATCAGAGCGGGTCCTTCAGAAGAAGCTTGATCGCTTGAAGGAAGATCTACCATCACAAGCAACTACGAGAGAGAAGCATTGATCAGGGCACCAATTTTTGATGGGACCAACTTCGTCTATTGGAAGGTAAGAGTCACAGCCTATCTTCAATCTCTTAGTACAAAAGTCTGGGATATCATAGATACAAGGTACACATTTCCATCAGTAACTCCAACAGATCCGACTGAGAAGAAGAAATATGAAACCAATGCAAAAGTAGTCAATACTCTATTAGGATGTCTATCTCAATCGGAATTCGTCAAAGTTATGTAGTATAAATCCGCTAAGGAAATATGGGACAAGATCGTTCTAAGCTATGAAGGAGATGAACAGGTAAAATGTGCAAAACTTCAAAACCTCAGAATTCAGTATGAGAATCTCAGAATGTACAATGATGAAAGTGTGGCTAACTATTTCGTACGTATATATGAGATTGTTAATTGTATGAAAAACTTGGGTGAAGAAATAAAAGAGGCTATTGTGGTTGAAAAGGTTCTAAGATCTTTGTCTCCTAAGTTTGAATCAAACGTTTCTGCTATAGAAGGAAAGGAGAATCTACAGAAAATTACCATGTCGCAGCTACACGGAATTCTAACTGCTTATGAAATGAGGAAAGGAGGACCATCAGACAGAAGAGAAGACACGTTCAAGGCTTCAGACAAAGGAGATTACTATGAGCCAGGGCATATGTCAGAAGAAGAGGAAGAATCGAATTTTGTCAAGAACCTTCAATAGGGTGCTAGAAGATTCAGAGGTAAGTTACCCTTCAAATGCTTTGCTTGTGGGAGAGTCGGTCACTATGCTGCCAAATGTCCTCATAAGGATAAGCTTGACAAAGGTAAGGAACCTGTTAGATGGAACAAGAAACAGAATGTAAATAAGAAAAGCTATTACACTCATGAAGACAGTGATGGACTTTCAAATAGTGATGAAGATGAACAAGGTAATAAGTATAGACTTTTAATGGCTTTTGAAGATGATGATTTCTTGGATGCTATAGATGAAGAAGGTCTTTATGAAGAGATTTCTAATCTCAAAATTTGCTTAGAAGAAAATAATATGATCATAGATACTCTGCAATTCCAAATTGCTGAAAAGGAAAAACATCATGAAAAGTTAGAATGTGAAATTGTGGGACTCAGAAAAGAGACTGAGAAAACAAAAGCTCTTAATCTTAGATTTACTAAAGGATCTGAAACTTTAGATGAGATTATCAAAGTGCAGCGCTCACCACTAATCAAGACTGGTCTGGGATATAATGAAGAATCATCTCAAGTGCAGAAGCCTTCTACCTCCAAAAGTTATCTTGATGCAGCAAGGAGAAGTGAAAAGGTTGACAATCAACTGCAAAGGCACAATGTTGCCCACCAGGTAAATCAGGGACAATTTACCTCAAGAATGAACAAAGACTACCAGGTAAATCAAGGGTAATCTACTTTAAGGATGAACAGAAGCTACAACCAGCCACAGGTAAAACCTTCTCAATTTGCCTCAAGAATGGATGTCAATAGAGACTACAATCATCTGACTGGTAGATAAGATAATCACAGGAATTTCTTCAATGGCCAATGTTTCTCTTGTCATAACTTTGGTCACAAAGCAGCTCAATGTGTTGCCTATAAGACAATCACGACTAGAGAAGCTCAAAAACGAAGAAGCATGACTGGAATCACAAAAAGGACCTACAATAACTTTTATGCCCTTAAAAACGAAATTGAATGTTCTATTTGTAACAACTTCGGTCATGAAGATTCTGAGTGCAGGAGCAGGTTTTAGCAAACAACTTAGAAGGAACAAGCCTCAAGTGCCAAAACATGGAGAATGAAAGAACTGCAACCAGAAAGATGTGGTATAGCCTTATATGCGAAAGGGTAGGAAAATAAATGGTACATCGACAGTGGATGTTCAAAACATATGATAGGTGATAAGGAAAAACTTCAGTCATATAGTGCCTTAGAAAAGGAGAAGAAGGTCTCATTTGGAAATGACACCCCTGCGCTCATAAAAAGTAAAGGTTCTGTTTTGTTGAAAGAAAAGGTCAAAGCTGGAAATGTTATGTATGTTGATGGCTTAAAGCATAATCTATTGAGTGTGAGTCAGATGTGCGATCAAGGAACTGAGGTAATATTTCGATCAAATGGATTTAGTGTTCGTGATCTTAATACAGGAGAAACAATGATCAAAGGCATAAGAACTCCAAATAATTTATACATATTCAAAGAAGGACAGCATCAATTCTATCTAAGCAAGAATGATGAACACTGACTATGGCACCGGAGATTGGGGCACCTAAGCTTCTCTCAAATAAGGAAAGCATGCAAATACCAGGTAGTTCGTGGTCTTCCAGACATTAGAATTCTAGACAATATAATATGCAAATCATGTCAGTTTGGTAAGCAAACCAGAACTAACTTCCCTGAGAAGGAAGGATCAGCTAGCAAGCCACTTGAACTTGTCCATACTGATGTATGGTCCATCTAGGAAAAGGTCACCTCGGGGAGAAGAATACTTTATATTATTCGTTGACGACTTTTCCAGGATGTGTTGGATAGGACTTATGAAGCACAAAGACGAAGCCTTCGAAAAATTCAAATCTTTCAAAGCCTTGGTGGAAAACGAATCAGATCACAAAATTAAATGCCTCGTGTCTGATAGAGGTAGGGAGTTTACCTTAAATGAATTTTTTTGATTTTTGTGAAGAACATGGAATAAGAAGAGAATTCTCTACTGCAAGGACTCCTCAGAAAAATGGAGTAGTGGAAAGAATGAATAGAACAGTTCAACAAATGGTTCGTGCTATGTTGGATGAGTCTGGAACTCCTGCAACTTTCTGGGGCAAAGCTGCATTTGTTGCAGTTGTTATTCTCAACAAGACAAATGTTCGGGTGAACAACACTCAGACTCCTCACAAACTATGGTATGGTGAGAATCCTTCGGTTAAATATTTCAAAATTTTTGGGAGTAAATGCTACATCAAAAATACTGATGAAAATCTTGGCAAGTTTGAACCTAGAGCAGATGAAGGCATTCTTCTCGGTTACTCTCCCCACATCAAAGCATGCAAGTTTTACAATAAAAGGCTTGGAAAAATTGTTGAAAGTATTGATGTAGTGGTTGATGAAGATGAAAACACTCCTAGGCAGGTAAGATCTGAAGATTTCGAAGATAAAGAGGACTATCCATCAACATCAAATCAGATTCATGATGAAGAAGAAGAGACCTATGAGGCACAAGAAGAACAGATAAAGATAGAAGAAAAGACTCCATCCAGGTACGTTCAGAAGAATCATCTAGAATCTCAGATTTTGGGGCAGAAAGAGGCTGGTATACAAACAAGAAGAACAATAGCAGAAGCTTCAAGCTATTTGGCATTACTCTCTTCCACTGAGCCACAAAATGTAAAAGAGGCATGTAAATATGAATGTTGAGTCAAGGAAATGGATGATGAACTTGAGCAGATTGAAAAGAACAACACTTGGGAGTTGGTTCCTAGACGAAAAGATAAGAATGTCATAGGGACAAAATGGATATTCAAAAACAAGTTGAATGAAAATGGGGAAGTTGTTAGAAATAAGGCCAAACTTGTTTGTAAAGGATATGCTCAACAAGAAGGAATAGACTTTGAAGAAAATTTTACTCCTATTGCTAGACTTGAGGCCATCAGAATGTTCCTTGCTCACTCTAGCTTTCAGAAATTCAAAGAATTTCAAATGGATGTGAAATCTGCCTTTCTGAATGGAGACTTAGAAGAAGAAGGGTACATTGAGCAACCAAATGGATTCATTCTTGGAAATGATCCAAAACTTGTATGCAGACTTAAGAAGGCTCTCTATGGTCTTAAAGAGGCTCCAAGGGCTTGGTACTATCGTCTGGATAAATACCTTCATCAACAAGGTTTTTCAAAAGGATCGGCAGATAGCAATCTTTATATAAAAATTGAAAATGAAAAATAGCTAATACTTGTTGTGTATGTTGATGATATCATATTTGGCAACAATGAAGAGGCTATGGGTCAAAATTTTTCCTTGGTGATGCAGAAAGAATTCGAAATGTCCTTGATTGGAGAGCTGACATATTTTCTTGGTTTACAAATCCAACAAAATGAAGGAGGTATCTTTTTATCTCAAACCAAGTACCTCAAGGAGATCTTGAAGAAATATGGGATGGAGGATTTGAAACCTGTATGTACCCTGATGGTGACAGGATGTAGGCTCAGCACAAATGATGACTCGGCAGCAGTGCATCAACCAACCTATAGATCTTTGATTGGTAGTCTTCTCTATCTAACAGTAACCCGACCAGACATCATGCATGCAGTGGGAATAGTTGGATTATTTTAGGCAAATCCAAAGGTAACTCATCTTCAGGCAGTAAAGAGAATTTTCAAGTATCTTCAAGGAACACAAAACTATGGTCTATGGTATCCTAGAGATACAGATCTCACTCTTCATGCTTATACAGATGCAGATTGGGCTGGAAGCATGGATGACAGAAAAAGCACTAGTGGTGGTGCATTCTTTATGGGTTCCAAATTAGTATCTTGGTTCAGCAATAAATAGAGTTCGATTTCTTTATCTACAGCTGAAGCATAATATGTGGCTATTGCATCTTGTTGCACACAACTCCTTTGGATGATGCAAACTTTGTATGATTTTCAAATCAATTGTACTCCACCTATCTCCATCTTATGTGATAATACAAGTGCAATCAGCATTTCGAAGAACCCAGTCATGCACTCAAAGACCAAGCACACACCAATCAAGTATCATTTTCTCCGGGAACAAGTGCTGGAACAAAAGTTCAAATTGGAATATGTTCCCTCCAAGGAACAATTTGCTAATATTTTCACCAAACCATTGCCTAGGGAGACATTTGAATACCTCAGACAGAAGCTGGGGGTTGTTGATGTGTCATCCTGCTGTTGAATATTGTCTATTGTACAAAGGTGGATACACGTACATTTGTCGGTCTATATGGGTCGAATGGGTCTATCAGAGATCATCTGGCACAGGTTCAGGCAGAGCATATATTCTTCTAATGATGCATTGTTGGCATTATCTTAGAAGTCCTTGGTTTGATTTCTCAAGAGTTTTCTGTTGGAGTAGATCAATGTGTGCTGGTTTGAAGGTTGATTCTTCTAATAGTTGTTCTTGTCTCTATGTCATGTACTTCTTTTCATATCAAGTTCATGTAACGACGTATTTTGGGTTTCCCCACTATGCCTGGGATGAATGAGTTTTGTCTATCTTGTGTATTCCCACTTGGATGGGATATGGATGTATGTATGAGTCTTGATGATAGGAAGGTTACTTATAATGTATGGATTCATGTTCTTTCTTGTAGAACATCTTTTTGCAGACAACATTTCAGCACAAAGCATATACAAAGGGGTAGCTAGTTCAGAGTTTTCAGCAGGTACTCAGGGGGACTATGGTAGTCCGTCCCTTTGCCCTTGATGTCAAAGGGGGAGAGTGATTGGTTGTTGTTGCCATCAAGTCCAAAGGGGGACATTGTTGGCATTATGATACATATGTTGTACTCGATGGCAACCCACTCATCTCAGATAATAAATTACAGTGGAGAGAAAAGTTCACGCACTTTCATGAAGAGAAAAGTTCCTTTCATGCAGAGAAAAGCTCACGCACTTTCATGGAGAGAAAAGTTCCTTTCATGTATAGAAACGTTCACGCACTTTCATGCAGAGAGAAATTCCTTTCATGCAGAGAAAAGTTCATGCACTTTCATGAAAAGAAAAGTTCCTTTCATGCAGAGAAAAGTTCATGCACTTTCATGCAGAGAAAAGTTCCTTTCATGCAGAGAAAAGTTCACGCACTTTCATGCAGAGAAAAGTGCATGCACATGGGAAATCTTATGGTTGGTTCATGGTATTAGTCCAACAGTTTTTGATCCTATGGTTTTGAACAAATGGTATTGGGTGCATGGTATTGAATTGTTATGGTTTTTGGTCCGTGGTATTATGAAAGGCCTAAGGCTATAAAAGAGGAAGGAGATCATTTGGCAAGGCATCTTCTGAATTACTGAATATCTGATAAAGTGCTAGATCTGGAATACTGTGATTGGGTTATGGTGCAGATCTGGATCTGAATGATGAAGGAACCTGAGCGCAAGCAGAAGGATAAGTTCTATTGATGGGTCAAAGTCTTAAGGCTGGGATAGTGGTATCTCTATATGATTTTGATCTGTGATATATGGCTCATGCTTGACCTATAAATCTGGTAATCTGGGTTAACTAATATCTAAATGTTTGAAAGAATGAATTTATAGATCTGTATGTAGGTTCTTTGAAGTAGCGTACATCTCTTGATTTATGTTCTACCTGCTTTTGTTTATTGCTACAGTGTTCTGGGTTCAAAACTGGGGTGTGATTACTGTTATTATGATCTGGGTTCAGTCGTCAGAGAAGTGTTTATTTTGATTCAGTTTTGATTGGTTAAAAGGTGATTGGTTGATGCAGAAATTCTTGATGTTATTTGTGGATCCAGTTTGAAAATTTATGAAACGTGGTCCCTGGAAGGAAGAGAAGGTTGTAGTCTTCTGCAGGTAGCAGCCTGCGTACTAGTATCTCAACTAGTACAAGAACTAATGGGGTTGTAGCTCTCTGCAGGTAGCAGCATGCGTACTGGTAAATGACTGCACCAGTACAAAATCATTGTAAAAAGAAGTTTCTAATTGAAAAGATAGAGACATATTGCAGCAGGTGGTTTTCACCCACATTAGGTTTCCACCTTATATCTTGTGTTCTTGTGTGTGATTGTCTTCTGCTCTATTTTTCTATTCTTGGTTACTGTTTATATGATCCTGATACACAGATTAATGTTCAACATCTGTAGAATATTTTAAATTATAAGTCTATATGGTATACGCGGGTTTCCTTATCTGTAGTTGCATATATACGCGGTTTTCTCTAGCTGAAGTAGCATATATGTTTTGGGTTTGAAAAGGAAAATAATTGACTAGATAATACTGATTCACCCCCCCTCTCAATATTATTTCCAACAATTATATTATATTGAACATAGTATTATAATAATATAATATTAAAAAATTTCACCAAATTAAAAAGATAAAGGTATGTGTAAAGTCCTTAATTTGTTTTAAATTATTTTGACATTAATATTTTGCTTTTTTTTATTGAGATATATGTACTGATGTATATGTTATAGTAATCATCATCCTCGATATATATTAAATAGAAATGAGCAAGAAATATCATGGATCCAACTTTATCATCAACCTATATCAATATTAAATAAAATTGAACAAGAAACATTAAGTTGATAGAGAAAGGAATAAAAAATGATAACTGAGGAATGGTAACTGAGGAGTGTCAACAAAAAATGGAGAAATAAAGACAATCATGAAAAAATGACAATTAAAAAAAACAAGACCAAATGAAAGGAAAAGTTGAATGAAAATGAGTATATCAAAGAGAATATCAAAGAGAATATCAACAAACAAGGGCACACAATTCACATTTAAAGAGTGTCAAGAGAAAGTAATACAAGAAAATGCACAACGAAGAGGAAATCAACAAAAAAAGGTAAAGGAAACAACAACTCAAGAGCATGAAGAATAGAGAAAATGAAAATTTGAACAACAAAGTGTAACAACCTTGATGAAAATTCCATGTAATAAAAGTTAATAAAGGAAAAATAATAACTGTGATTACGGGACACTTATTTCAAGATGAATGTTGGGAAAAAAAAATCCTAGTGTGGGTGTTCATTTTAGTTATTATGGCTAAGGAAATTAGCAAAGGCAATGACAAGGGCTTCGGAAAGGAAAAATGGATTTTTTGGAAATTTATTTATGAAAATAATGGAAATTGGGAGAAAATGAAGGTGAAAGGTCACAAGTTGCATGAGAGGAGGAAAATGAAGAAAATAGAGGCCATGTTAAGAAAAAGGATTTTGAGGATCAGTTCATGGCTTTCGACCAGTTCAATTTTGGAGTTCTATCTCTATTCTCTCTCTCACACACTCTTGGATACTTAGAGTTTTCTTGGAGCACTTCAACATTGGATCAAGAAAGGAAAAGAAGGCAAAGTGGAAGAAAATTTCAAGAAAGAAAGAGCAGGATCAAGAAACTACAAAGGGTTTACTTGTAGGTATTGATTTGGATGTGTCATTTCCTAGCTAGATTTGGCATGAATGGTTATGTATGTGCTATTAGTTCTGTTGTTGTCATAGGCATGGGTTTTACTAGGTGTGTCAATGTTCTTCAACCTTGGCTTTCCATTTCTAGATAGACATGATGTGATGGTTTTTCATGTTTTGGTTGAGCTAGATTGCTAGATGGATTCAAATCTGAGTGATGTGGATCTCTAAATGAAAGAAAAAATGGCCCAGTGATCTCATAAACAAACTATGGATAGTGGTAAAGCCATTAGCCCAAGACCCTTGAACCAGACTATGGGTTACGGTAAAGCTACGTATTTTGTGCCTCGGTGGGCCTAGGAATCCTTAGCTGATGAATGATGAGATATACAGTAAAACATGGAGGTGGTTTCCCTTGATCAGGCCTAGGAATCCTTGGTGGTGAATGTTGGGATATATGGTAAAGCATGGAGGAAGGTGTCTCAATTATGATCTAGTGATCCATTGATCAGACTGTGGATTGCTATAAAGCCTAGAGACTAGGAGACCAGAAAATTCCTCACATTGTAGATGGAGAAATACATGGCATCCAGGTTAAGGTGGTGTTATGCTATACAACAAAGCTCCCCCCACCCTCCCCATTTCAATTTTTAAACTCTTAGTCTGAAAATGACAAATAAGAAATGGGTCCCCTTTAGAATATAAATAAAATCAATAAACTTTTGACTATAATAGATTTTCCATAAAAGTCATATAAAAATTGCTTTTAGAGTCTTTAGGACCGCTTATCGCAAATCACATTTCTTTAGAACCCGTGAAAATCCATTTTGAGAGCTTTTGATGCAATCATTGGCATAACAAAACCCTCATCGCAAAGTTTTATCAAGGAAAGCCATTCATACACACAATGTAATAAAAGTATCACATCTCACACAACATTAATCCCACAGAATGACTTAAAGCAGCATTGAGACCTTGTAATACAATAAGGATATCGCAAATCGCATATCGTTGATTCATAGTGAAGTGTCCAAAAACTCCATTAAGATCTTGCAATGCGATAAGACTATCACAATCACATATTGTTTATTCATAGTGAAGTATCCAATACACTACATTGAGAAATCGCGATGCGATTTAGTTATCGCATGTTGCGTTCTTTATAAGACAAAGTGATAAATATTATGAATACATGTGGTAAATGGATGAATCAATTAAAAACAAATAACATGAATTGGAAATATTAAAACCTGCTATCTCCCGATGCCAGCTCAACACTCATCGCAATCACAACTATGCAAACAAACCTTTCGAGTATCACACTTGTAACTCTCAATTTGCGATACATGATTATTACACAAATATTAAAATAATGCAATCGCTGATTACAAATCGCAGAGTCATGACACCTATTCTACAAAAGACTGTTACAAGACTTGTGACACGACATATGGTTTCAGCATTAAAGTTTCGCGTTGGAAGTTATGGTATAGCATTAAGGAGTAGTTATGGGTAAGTCCTTTGAAGATTTGATTCGTGATAGCTAAGTACAATATAACATCTCATGCATATAATGTTCTTAATTGCATTTCGTCCGTAATTTGTATTATATATTCTCAATTTTTTCGACTGTTACGCTCCTTTTTCTCGTTTTTCAAAACTAACTAAGAATCATAGAATTAGGCAAGATGTCTAAGAAATCTTGGAAAGAAAAGACCCCCATTGTAGTGCAAGAATAACCAACGAAATTGGTGGTAATTGCAAATACTACCTATCTAGGCCTCGGTAAAATCTCGTGGGAAGGCATTTATGCTTTACTTGAAGTAGAAGATCTGATGGAGATAGAAGAAGAAGCAACATTGGATGGAACCGATAAAACAAAAAGCACGCTCAGTGATTTGGCCAGCACCTTTCTCCATAAAATAGTAGCCTGAGCCAAAGTATTACCATATAATGATCTTGTGAGATGGGTAATCGAAATTATTAATATAATGGATAGAGATTTTTTCATAGCCGATGGGAGGATGTTTGGGACATTCAAGCTTGAAGATGTTAAGGAGATGTATCATTTGATGGATCCCCAACAACACTACAGCAAGGCATTTCTGGAAGTTTTCACTAAAGAGAATGACATAGAGTCAAACCCTATCAAACAATGGAGACATTTTCCAAACAAGCATAAACACAAATCTTTAGATATGTACTTTGTCGACTCCTTAGCATCTTCGTATTTTTATGTTGCTACTATGGTATGTAGGCTCTTTGGAAGCCTTGATTCTACCGATTTTTCTATAGAAATGGTCCCATTAATAGAACCAACATTTAACTCCTTCATTATGGATCGGGAAACCATTCTATCAGATAAAATGGCTAGTCAAATATTAGATTATAGAAGGAACAAATTTGTCACCACCCGAGTCATGCCCCCATTTGAGCCCCTACATAATGGACACAATCTGTTTTAATTTTGACTTTCCCATTCTGGGTTGGAAATAGATTGTTCAAGATTCAACCCCCATTCATATTTATCATAAGTATCTATGGAAGTTTGACTACAAGAATCATACATACAAAATTCCCCATGGCTTTGTCTTACATATTCATCAAGCCATTTTTAACAAACCTGCTCCTCGTGTGTCTAATGAAGCTAGCATTGACTTAACTTCAATCAGTAGTTGTTTTGGAGAATAAAATTCCACCTATATTAGGGTTTTTGGGAGTATCACAGACCCTCATGTCCTTCCACTCTGTATTCCAAACAAGATATTAGCAAGGGAAGTAGCATACCAGATAGTGGAAAAGGGGATGAGTAGAAACCTTAAAGACTCTAAAAAAGAAGTGTGGCCTCCATTTCCCCTTCGATGTGGCACTTATACATTGCATGATTTTAAACATGCTGAGAAAGAAGTAGAGAAAACTAAGGACCTAAGTCTAGCAGTGATTCCTAAGAGACAGTGTGATCCAAACAAGGTCGCTTACAATTTCACCAATCAGGTGAAAATTAGCATATTTATCCATGAGGAGGATGAGTTTGATGATTTATTTGCTTCTGTAGAGATATTCTCACAAGTAACTCATCTCGAAAGATTCAAACTACGAGCCGCAAATATGGATAAATTCATGGAATATAGGACACGAAGGTTACAAACATTGCCTCTAGATTTATTGAATACTACTGCTACTATTTAGTAAGTAGAGCACAGTGGTGAGTATATTATTGAAGAGATTTCTAGGGAAGGGGAAACAATTGAAAAAACTAGTGAACCCCTTAGAACAGATGTTAATATTGACCCCATCTTGATAAAGGAATGGGAGTAATTTGATCAGCAGATCAAAAACTAGAGTGACCCCCAAAACAATTTTGCATCAGCATCACCCGCAACACAACAACCCATCATTACTGAGAGTACTAGTGAAGGGACACCCATAATAGACATAGCTCAGAAAGAGATTGAAATAATCCCTGAAAATCCTTAAGGCGAAATAACATTAAATATTGAGGAAATACCACCTTTGGATGTCTTTTACAACACAAAGCACAGGGTTGTAGTCAAGAAGCAGAGGAAAAGGAGGAAATGACCAGACCTCATCCATAGCTGCTCAATCAGAATTTATGAATGTTGTATGGAAGGATTAAGAGGTCGTTCCTTCTGAGGATTTGACCAAGTTATCCCAATATGCAGGGGCTTACATAGTTGCCACAATTGATAAGGCCACTAATGTTAATCTATTAATAAAAGAAAAAGATTAAAGGATTGCTCAGCTTGAAGACCAAAGATCAGCAGAAAAATAGAAGATTAATCGGCTTGAGGAACATTTGGCTGAGTAAAAACAGAAGAACGAGAAGCTTAAAGTGTAATTAAACCTGGAGGAACAAAATATTGACCAGCATGCCATCCAGAAACAACAACAGTTGTCCCAACATCTCGAACAACTTCAATTGACACATCAACAAGGAATCAAAGCTAAAGAGGAGCAAATCTCACAGCTACAACTTTATATAGAAAAGTTCAGAGATTATCCTATGGTCAAGGAATTCAAGAAGGAATCCCTAGAAGAAAATAAGGCCTTATTGCAGAAGCTCAATCTCCTTTTCCATAAAGTATCACTTTTTGACCCATTATCCATCATAACTACATCGCTAATTGATCAGGCAGTTAATACCATATTAGAATTTGAGGACGGAGATGACAAGGTCTCCAATTTCATTAAATGGAAAAGCATAGTGGAAGGCAGAGCTGCAAACCTACCAAAAGTTCAAGAGTCGCATAAAGAAGTATTGTTTTTAGAATGGGAAACATAGTTAATAAAGGCAGAAATGGCTACTTCTAAGGTGAGAGCTATAATGAACAATGTGATAGAACTGGTAAATGATAATCTATATGGAGTCAATTTGATTTATGACTATTCCCCTAGAAAGCTCCCATAATAAAAAATGTTAGCAAATCAATGGAAGGAGGATTTGGCCACCAAAGAAGAACAACTCAGCAGAGTACAAAGCCTTACATGGGATGCATTTTGGTGCTTTTTGGTCAAGCCACATAGTCAACAGATGACCATCAAATTCCTTACCGACATCATTGATCGCATGGTGCCTAAGCTTTTAGATGCCACGTACACGAGACAACTACACTCAAGGATGAGTCATCCTCCCGAAATTCAAAACATGTTCTCAATTTGTCAGTTGCAGGTACAGGAGCAGAAATAGATACAATGAATCTTCTCAACAGCAATCACACTACTATTTTTACAATTCAAATCCTAGATTTTAATGTTTACAGTTCCAATAACTCTAAGTGATTTATGTTGATAGTTTGTTTTAGTTCTATTATATAAGCCCTTTCATATTATTGAAGAGAGGTCCTCAATTTGTACAAAAACTAGACTTGACAAGTTGCACTTCTACACTTCTAAATTTACTTTTTTATGAGTAGCAGATCAAGGTTTCAGATTTATGTGAAAGAACTTTTTCAAGACCTGCATTTTTGTATCTCCTGCAAGTTTATGGAATAAAGAGGTGGAACCAGAATGTTATTCACATATCAAGACTCAAATGCATGCGGTATTTCTATCACTGTTCTTTTTGTCTTGATTTAATTAGCATTTCATTTAATTTGCTATTGTTGATGTATTCACATAGTTCAATCGATTCTATATTGAGTCACTTCTGAACGATTTAGAATTGTTACATTAGAGATATATATTAGCGATAAATATTATGATGTCATGCGATATGTTTTTATAATTACTTTATCTAATTTCTTAAACAAAGTAAACATTATTTGAATGCAACTTTCTATGGATAAGTAAATCATCTATATGATTGTTTGTCTATTAGGAATTATCAAGAATCACATTGTTATAGGATTACCCGAGCTATATAGGTATATGTGTATATTTTAAAGCAATAGATTAAACCATCTACCATCTCTGATATAAATTGTAAAACATTCATTCACTAAACCACATATTATTGGGGAACTGGTCCCATAAGTGACAATCGGAGCCACCATCCCAAATGGAAAAGGAATTGTACTAAGGTCTGGACCAGGTGGTTATCCTCCAATGTTGGTGCTATGATTTTAGAGGCATCAACATGTGGTTTAACCTCGGGAAGCCCTGGTTATTTCTTTTGGGTTGAGTCTCACATTCATGCTTGGAATATGGCACAGGGTGATTTACTGAAGAGATACTTCACTCAACCAATCTAAGGTCGGGTGGAACATGGTACTCCAATACCAGGTTGGAAATTCCATTCATTAATAAGAGTTCTTTTCCTTGGTATTTTCTGTGTAAGATTATTGGATTATACATGGAATTTATGGTTGTTTTATCCTTATTTCTGTTGTTTATATGTTGCTTATGAGTATGTTTTATGGCAGTTAAAATGTATGGTTCTCATCATGTTTTGATTTGTAAATTATTGGGAAATGAACTAATAGATGAGAACACAGTTAATGTGATAAGGTATTAATGTTTCTTAGTGATTCTCGGATACATATAAGAACCATATGATTAGATATGTTATTATGACCTGTAGAATGCATGTTTGTGACATGTTTGAAGAAATTTCTATCATGGATAGTAGGGATCTAGTCAAGTCTTTGTTCAAGATTTTGCATTGGCATCATTGTCTCTATGTTTCGTTTCATTTCTGTAAATTCCATGATGTTGTTGAAAGTGACTGGGTCCTAGCCCTGGAATTTAGTCTTAAATCTGCCAGTCACTTGAATAGCAATGGAAGAAAAAGGCTACAGTCTCACGCAGGCAGGCTCATCGGAGCAACTAGGACCCTTAGTCGCTTGGAGGGAGCGATTGGGGCTCTATGTCCTTGAACTGCTGAGCTGCCTTAGGCGTTGGTCACCTAGAAAGGTGGGGTAGCTCCTATAGGTTGTTTAGGATATGTGTATGGTTAGTTTTGGTTGTGCTTTTCCGGTTCCACCTCCTTAAGGCGACCTAGGAGGTTGAATCAGACTATAGTAGTCTCTTGTCACATATTTACCCTAGTTGGTTGGGTACTTGGGTAGATGTAGGAAGAGGGTATTACAAAGAGAATACCAACAAAGAAAATAATATTCAACCAACTCATACAAATTACAATATGAAAACTAAAATCTTATGAAAAATATAAATTCAGAAGATATCTATGCCCAAGATCAACATGTAACTCTTTATAATGTTAATATTCCAGAGTGAAAATGTTTAATCATATTTGATTGATTGCATTAAATGCATAATTTGATTTCACTATAAGCATAAATTAATTAGTAGCGTGCATTGATTTCTATGTTATTGTAATCATCATCTTAGATACATACTAAACAAAAATCAGCAAGGAAGACCTTAGAACCATGTTAATTTCAGTCTATATTGAATTAAATAAAAGTGAACAACAAAAACAACTTGATAGAGAAAGGCATAAAAAAATGGCATTTGATGAGTGTGAACAACAAATGGATAAAAAAATATAGTCACAACAAATGGCAATTGAACAACAACAATATCAGATGGAATAATAGTACAAGAAAATATACAAGAAGGGAATACCAAATGAAAATTGAATAGTGTTAAGAGAAAATAATACAAGAAAATATACAATGAATAGGAAATGAACAAAAAAAAATCAAAGGAAATGAAAATTGAAGAACATTAAGACTAGAGAAAATGAAAAGTTTAACAATAACGCTAATACCAACAAAGGAATCAATAATCAACCAATTGAAGCGTAATACAAGATGGCAAAAAAAATCCTATGAAAATAAGAAATCTAAAATATATGTATGCCTAAGATCAAGCTATAAATTTGTGATAATTTTCTTTTAATAGCTCAAGTTGAAATGTTTCATTTGTGTGACAAATCATATGCTAGAGTTCAACTATTTTTCTATAAATATAGGTTTGATGTGAATGGGGTGTAGAATAGAAACAACTTATCATATTAATCTTAAACACATTTCATATACTTAAAATATTATATTAATCCTATGTTCAACCAATTTTTTGTGGCTACACATGATTGAAACTAGCCTAGATTAATCTCAACTTCAAATGTATTAAGTATCAAGAGAGATCAAATATCTCATGGTGCAAACCTTTCCTCACACCTAAAGAGATTTGATCCTGCTCAACACTTCATAGATCCAAAGCTAAGATGGATGTAGGCTAGTTTATAAATAATAAATAATTTTACATAATTATTATCATATTATATAACATGACATTAAAATAAAATACATTTATAATGACCTAGATGTGGGTAAGGGACACATCGACACCACTATTCAAACCAGATGGGGTAGCTTGGGACTCTGAACAGGTGGTGGAGGGTCATGATTGTCATCCCTCGAGACAAGCAATATCCCCTCGGCATTTATGGAAGGGTGTTTGGCTTATAGTTTTTTACATTGTTTATGGATTTCTCTTTACTTCCTCTTTTAGTCATGTTTATGGAATGGTCAATAGTTAATCTCCTCAAAGCTCTAGTATTCTCGTTTCATTTGACTTTTATGTTTTAGAACAACACCACAAAACCTATTAGTCATGTCTATGGAATGGTGAATAGGTAATCTCCTCAAGGCTCTAGTATTCTCGTTTCATTTGACTTTTATATTTTAGAACAACACGACAAAACCTATTATGGTGGCATTAAGGCCAATTTTTTTAGCAATGACCAATGTCATTTCACTATATGTAACATTAATACTTACCCTTCTCTTTATATATATTAATTATATTATTTCATTATTTAATATAAAAAATAATAATAATTATAAAATTTAAAATATAATACATATAAACCATTAATCTCTTCTTAAAAATCATATAATTTAAATTATAAAAATGTTTTTTAAATAATGTTTTTCTAATTTGAAATTGACTATAGTTGAATTTAGTTGAATTTATTTAAATGTTTATAGATAAAAAAATTGTATACCTTTTTAACACAATTCTCACCATCTACAAATGATTTCGATTCATATAATTACTAACATCGGAAATAAAAGGTATTGGCACATTGGGATAGCCCGCTTACTAGCCTAATTGCAAATTCGATTCATATAATTACTAACATCGGAAATAAAAGGTATTGGCACATTGGGATAGCCCGCTTACTAGCCTAATTGCAAATTCCTCTACAAGCAAAAATAAACGGAAGTAAAAAACACTTATGGACGAAAATAAATTATGTATATCATAATCATAAATCAAAAAGTCAATAATTATTAATTATATTTTACATTTTACTTAAATAGTTTTATAATGATAATAATAAATGTCTATTTTAATTTTTTTTAAAGATATTTCAAAGTGAATATATCATCTGTCCATTTTAATAAGTCATTTGTTTTTATTCTTATAATTTAATAATTCAAGTATATTTATGATTGTCAAATTATTTTATCCAGTTATTCACAAATTTTACTATATTAGTTTGAAATTTTAATTATCTTAACAAAATGATTTAAATTCAAAAACCAAATGTATAATAGATGAAGGTAAAAATGGTATAAATTCAAACTTACATGAATGATTTACATAATATTTGACTAAAATTTATTGATTACACTTCATTAAAGTTTAGATTATCATTCAAAACTTATTGATTATAGTTCATTTAAAGTTTACATTATTATTTTCTATGTTCCATCCGTCTTAAAGCATTATAATGAATTTGAATATACACACAATTTAATAGAAAAGAATGTAGTAAAACGATTTAACATAAATTATTAATAAATTATTAAAATATATAGTTTGTAAATATGAAAATCAATTATATATAAAATATATAAGTTATTATATAATAGAAAAATAAATCATTAATAAATGACAAAAAAAAAAATGTTTTCCTAAATATTTACCAAAATATTTGAGAAGTCTTTGAAATATCTCCAAATTTTAATAGCGTTATAAAATTTGCGGATATATGTATAATATTTCTTTTATATTTTATTCAAATATTAAGTAATTTTAAATATATATTAATATTATTATTTTTCTTATTAATTAAATTAAAATATTAATAATATATTAATGAAAAATGTAATATTAGTGAAACTAAGATAATTATATTGCAAATCACATAAGACAAATTAAAAAAAGATTGACATTATAATATGGATAAAATATGATGAAAATAGAGATGGTGATGGAGGATAAGGCTGAAGGTTAGTACAAGTTCTTGAATGGTGACGTTGTCATATGTATGGATATTTTTTTCGCAAAGGGAAAGGGTTTATGATAACGATGGGTAGCAGGTTTTGTTTTTTTGGTAGTCCATGTGCCTTTCATCTGTGGTCCGTGAAGTGAATTTATGCCAGCGTTATGGCTATAGATGGAGTCTTTATCTCCTTTTAGGACTTTGTTTCTGCAAGGATTTATGGTGGTGAGGGAGTATGGGCAGCGTGCGGGTCGGTGGTACCCCCTTTCAAACACTACGTATGGGATCTGTTAACACCCAGGTTGTTCTCTTTGACTCCTAAGAGAATACGGCCGGGGTAACCACTAACCAATCTTTGGGCTACAGCCTCTAGCCTAGCTGTAGTCAGAGAGGGCTCTCTCTATAAGGTTTGTCACTACTTTCAGTGAGGGTTTTAGGCTAGCTATGAGATGAGTTTTTGTTTGTTTCTGTGTTTGGTTGGGAGGATGCTTCTGATTTCCTTAAAGTATATCTGCAGGTGAGATTAATCCATTGGGCAATGGGGTCTTGGACTGTTTTCCCTTGAGGTCTTGATTTTGGTGAGGTGTAGCTATAGGGCCTGTGTGTATTTCATGTAACAAAATGTAAATAGTGAGAGTGAGGTGAAAAACAATCAGCAAAGAGCAATTAAGATTTCTTTACTTAAGCTGAATATTGTATAAGAGGTTCGTTATCTAGGAGCAATTGCTTGAATTCCTAAAACAACAATGCACTGTGATGATATAGTATTAAAGGTAGCAGTGAAGAATTACTCTTTAAATACTCTATCAGAAGAAAACATATAAGATAGCTTAGATTGAGTTCAGGGTTGCCAATGACCAAATCCTGAGACTATTCTTTCTCCTTGCTACCTAGACATTCGAGTGTATAGAAAACATGAAAGACATATGAAATAACAATGATCACAGGTGAAATAAAGAGCCATGAGGAAAACTTATTGAGCCATGAAATACACAGGAATCCTGCAACTTTGAGCCACACACCATCAGGAGATCAAGAGACAAACATCTTTGAAG
>APFE031603271.1:0-61255 GCA_000404065.3 Pinus taeda | reverse complement strand
TGCCTCCTAGTTGCCATAATTTTGCTTTCCATTTTTCTTGCTAACCTGAATGCCTTCTCTAATGAATCAGGTTCCCAAAGTTGAACATCATGTTGGATATTATCCTTTAAAGACCCTATGAACACATCAATCTATGCTCCTCTGGAATATCTTTTACCCTTATGTTTAATTTTTGGAACTCCTTAATGTGCTCCATTATTGAACCCTTTTGTTTGAGACTTATCAATTGGCTAAAAAAAGTGTTGCTTTTTGTATCCTCATAATGTGCTATCAATTCTTCCGTAAAAATTGCCCAAGTGATAAATTGTTTACGAGAGCAAAGCCATTGATACCATACAAACTGATTTGGTTCCAAATATAAAGTTGCAATACGTACCTTTTGTGTGTTTTGCACATTATTGAGATCGAAAAATTGCTCCATCTGTAATATCCATGTTGCGGGATCCTTGCCATCAAACTTCCTCATATCGATTTTTGGAATATGGTGGGTCTTCGATCCAACATTAGAGTATATGGAATCATGATTAACATTTCTTTTGTTCTCATCATGAGTTTCCTTTAGTACCCTTTCACCATTAGTGACCATTTCTTGTAGCAACTTATTCATCTTTATCTTCAATTCTTCCATCTTATCATCCATGCCATTCATATTAGCTTCCATGCCATCCATCTTAGCTTCTACACCTTTCTTTAAACAATCCATATTAGCTTCTACACCTTTCTTTAAACTATCCATCTTAGCTTCTACATTTTTCCTTAAACCATCCATCTAAGATTTTATCGCTTTTTGTGCAAGTGACACTTGTTGCACTTGTTCTTGTAATTTTGATATATCATGTAGCATTTCTTCCTCTTCTTCATGAGTCATGCTAGAGCTTTCAGGTTTCTTACTAGGTGTTTGCATTTTCTTTCCTCGGGGCATAAGTTACTGATAATAATGCTTTACTAGCCCTTTGAATTCCTTCAAAATAAATTTTCAAACCAATCTTAAGCAAAAATTTAGAAGAATCTACACACTTGTTTTCACTTTGTAGGAGCTTGATATTGCCTCTGATGTATCTCTGTACTTTCAGATCATCCAGTTCTGGAATTACGACCTACAGTAGCACTCTGTGTCCTATTTCCAATGCCACTAGTTTGATCCAAATTGGATTCTCCAAGGAAGAGTTATGTGAAATCTCCCATAGTGACCTGATTATAGACTATTTTAGTAGAGCGAACTGGTACGACGTGCCACGAGTCACTGTTTCGACCTTTGGCTATGAAAAATATATACAAGAAACTATAGTCCTTCTTCTTTCTATACCTTCTTACAAAATTTCAATTCGATGCTAAAAGAGGAAGTTATGATGATTTTCCGTAGGTCACCTGTTTGGAATGTAATTCAGGAGTCTACAAAAAGACCAACTTCCTCAAATCATATCTCCACAAATATAGCACAAAAAGCTCTGAAATTCGAACCCAAGGTTCAACGCGATTTCTTCTCAAATGGGTTTTTTTTAGCTTCTGAAACATCGCAGAAAAAAAGTTATAGCGAAAATGCCACGATGACCTATTTGGAGTAGCGAAACCCTAGAATCCAAAGCTCTGATACCAAATGTTATGAAACCAGCTCAGGAAAGATAGAAAAAATATATCAGCTTAAGATTCAGCCTCTTTGAGGGGGCAACCTCCTTTACATTACATAAATGAACAATTCTTGGATTATTCAAATGACAAAACCTCCTTTCTATATATAGGAGTCTAAGGAGTCACAATATAACCCAACAGACCTAACAAAATAATATAAAGCCACAAAAATAACAATGGAGGGATTCTATGGGGCACAATAATAAAAATATGGGGACAATAAGGGCACAACAATATTAATAAGGGATACAACTACAATAGTAATGGGGTAATCACTAGTATTATAGGGACCTAACAGGTCATTTTTGTTGCAATATGGAAGGAAGTGTTATACCATCATTCAGCCACAGGCAACTATTTGACCCATTGTGTCTGTTTATTAGACACAAAGCAAGGAAGATATCCTTCCAAACATTTTTTACTATCTCAGTTTGCCCAGCAAATTGAGGATGATATGATGAGCTATGAGTTAACTGATAAGATGAGCTATGAGCTAAGAAAATAATTATGTGCAAACATTTCCAGTGAAAATGGGATCTCTGTTGCTTACAATAATATTTTGGTTTCCATGTAGCTTTTGAATTGTTTCCATAAATGTAGTATAAATTTTACTGGCTTTAAATGGATGAGATAGTGCACAAAAGTGAGCATACTTGGTAAGTGTGTCAAATACCACCATGATGACACTCTTTCCTTCAGACTTGGGTAAACCTATGATAAAATCCATTGAAACCTCCTCCCAATGTTGGCTTGGAATGGGTAAAGGTTGTAATAGACTTGGGGTTTTAATTGTTTCAACTTTATTTTGTTGGAAAACCAAACATTTAGCCACAAACTTTTGAATATCCGATTTAAGGCCATCCCAAAAAAAATTGTTCTTATCCCTGTGGTAAGTTTTAAAAATTCCTGAGTGCCCTCCTAAGGGAGAGGTGTGCAATTCCATAAGAATATTTGTTTGAGTTGAGAATTCTTACATAGGTATAAGCGATCTTTGTACCATAACGAATAATTTTTCCTGCTAAATGTATCAGATGTACTAGGATCTTGTTGTAACTTTTGAATGAGTGCCCACACTTCTTCGTCATTATTCCATTCATCCCTTGCTTCATTTATCCAATCTGGTTAGATAATAGAAATGGCACAAAGCAATGCTTGCACATCTTCATCCTTTCTTGAGAGTGCATCTGCCACAACATTTCGCTTCCCTTTTTTGTAGATGATTTCAAATTCATAACCCAACATCTTTGTGACCCATTTTGACTACTCTTTTGAAGATAATCTTTGTTCTAAAAAGTATTTAAGACTATCATGATCCTTTTTTACCTTGAAGTGTCTGCCCATTAGGTAGGGTCATCATTTCTTAAGAGCATGTAATATTGCCAACATTTCCTTCTCATAAATAGCTTTGTGTAAATACTTTTCTTTGATTGGACGACTTTCGAAAGAAATGGGTCTTTCTTCTTGCATTAAAATGGGACCAACTCCATTTCTTGAGGCATCACATTCCACAATAAAGGTTTTTGTGAAGTCCGGCGTAGCTAAGACTAGTGCTTGGCACATTTACTCTTTAAGATGTTCAAAGGCCTTTGTTGCTTCTGGAGTCCATGAAAATGCATCTTTCTTCAATAATGTTGTTATAGTGCTGCTATTCTCCCATAATTATTAACAAACTTGCAATAATACCCTGTCAAAAAAGAAATCATCGCAGATGCTTTATGGATGTGGGGATTTTCCATTTCTTAATGGCTTTAATTTTTCTAGGGTCTACCTTAACACCTTCATGAGATACAATATGACCCATATATTCCACCTCTTATATTGCAAAGAAACATTTGGAGCTTTTTGCATATAATTATTTCTCCTCCAATAGTTTGAGCATCCTATCAACATGTGGAACATGATCCTTCCAAGACTTGTTGTGAATTAGTATATCATCAAAAAATACTAACACAAATTTTCTAAGGAAGGGTTTGAAAATGGAATTCATCAAACCTTGAAATGTAGAAGGTGCATTGGTAAGGCCAAAATGCATGACCAAAAATTCATAATGACCCTCATGAGTTCTAAATGTTGTTTTCGGAATGTCTTCAGTCTTCATTATGATTTGATGATATCTTGAAGGAAGATCACACTTAGTGAAGTAAATTGATCCATGCAATTCATCCAATAATTCATCAATGAAAGGAACGTGAAATTTATCTTTAATAGTGAGCTTATTGAGTTCCCTATAATATGGACACATGCTCCATGATCCATCCTTCTTGTGCACCAATACTACTAGAGCAGAGAAAGAACTTTGAATAGGTTGAATTATACCAGCCTCTATCATTTCTGCAACCATACGTTCAATTTCACTCTTTTGGGCATAGGGATATATATAGGGCCTGATGTTTGGAGGAACACTACTTGGAATAAAATGAATAGTATATTCATGATCATAAATAGGTGGGAGGCCTTTGGGAGTCTTAAATACCTTGGAATGACTGTTCAAGACTTTTTGGAGATTTGGAGAAATAGATGATTTCGATGTGGGAACCTCTAGCGAACATAATTGTGCAATTACGCATCATTGTTCTTTCTTTAGAACATTTGTCATTCCGTTAGAGATGATTATCTTTCTCGGTTTCCCTGCGATACCCCTTAATTCAACTTCCTCTCCTTTCAAAAAAAAATCATGAAAAGTTCTTGAAAATTAGAAGCTATTGTACCAAAGGATTGTAGCCATTGGACTCCTAGTACAACATCAACACCACCCATTGGAATGGAAAGCATTAGGCTATTTGATACATATTCTCCCATGGATAGCTTGATATTATGGCACTTTCCAGAGCAATTTATGGTTACTCCACTTGCAACCATCACTTGACACTTTGGTGTTGGATACATGAAGAAATTCAATTCCTTGGCTATCTTACAATGAATAAAATTATGGGTACTACCCGAATCAATCAACACCATTACCTTTTTCTTCTTGATACGTCCTTCTATCTTGATAGTTTGAGGAGTGGTAATTCCGGCCAGTGTATTACAAGATATGGTTGGATTAATTTCTTATTTCTCTGAGGTTTGTTCCTGGTGTATATCCTCTTCTTTTGAAGTTTCTTGTTCCTTTTCTTCCTCCTCTTCACAATCTATGTAAAATAATTTATTCTCAGCACACTTATGACCTTTAGTGTATTTGCTATCACAATTGTAACAAAGCCTTTTTTCTCTTTTTTCTTCCAATTGTTGTGGTGTCAACCTTGTGGGTGTGGAAGGCTAGGGGAAACAACACTTCCATCTTTATAGTTGTGAGTGGTAGGCTTCCTTGTTTCCATAATTTTTCTTTCCATTTTCCTTGCCAACCTGAATGCCTTCTCCAATGAATTAGGTTCTTAAAGGCGAACCTCATGTTGGATGTTATCCTTTAAAGTCCCTATGAACACATCAATCCTATGCTCCTTTAGAATATCTTTTACCCTTATATTTAATTTTTAGAAGTCCTCAATGTGCTCCATCATTGAACCCTTTTGTTTGATATTTATCAATTGGCTAAAAAAGGTGTTTCTTTTTGTATCCTCATAATGTGCTATCATTTCTTCCGCAAAAATTTCCCAAGTGACAATTTGTTTACGAGAGAAAAGTCATCGATACCATACAAACTGATTTGGTTCCAAATATAAAGTTGCAATGCATACTTTTTGTGTGTTTTTCACATTATGGAGATCGAAATATTACTCCATCTGTAGTATACATGTGACGGGATCCTTGTCATCAAACTTCCTCATATCGATCTTTGAAACATGGTGAGTCTTCAATCCAATGTTAGATTCTATGAAATCATGATTAACATTTCTTTTATTCTCATCAGGAGTTTCATTTACTACCCTTTTGCCATTAGTAAGCATTTCTTGTAGAAAATTTGTCAAACTTATCTTCAAAGCTTCCATGTCGCCTTTAAGTTTTTTTTCTATACCATCCATCTTAGCTTCCACTTCATTCATCTTAGCTTCCATGGCTTTCTTTAGACCATCCATCTAAGCTTCCATGGCTTTCTTTAAACCATCCATCTTAGCTTCTACACCATCCATCTTAACTTTCACGCCTTTCTTTAAACCAACCATCTTAGCTTCTGTTACTTTTTGTGAGAGTGAATTTTGTTACACTTGGTCTCGTAATTTTGATATATCATGTTGCATTTTTTCCTCTTCTTCATGATTCATGCTAGAGCTTTTAGGTTGCTTACTAGGTGTTTCCATTTTCTTTCTTTGGGGAATCAATTAATGATAATTATGCTTCACTATGCCCTTTGAATTCCTTTAAACTAATTTTTCAAATCAAACTTATGGAAAATTTAAAAGAAAAATACACACATTTTTTCAATTTGTAGGAGATCGATATTGAATATGTTCTATATTTGTAATTTTGGATCTCCAAGGTTTGAAATTGTGTCCTACAATAACCCTCTTCGTCCTCTTTCCAATGCTGCAAGTCTGATCAATATTAGATTCTCCAAAGAAGAGTTATGTCAGATCACCCACGATGACATGATTATAGACTGGTTTAGTAGAGCAAACGTGTACAAAGTGCCACGTGTCATTTTTTTACCTTAGGACCTGAAACCAATACAAAGAAAACTACAGACCATCCTCATTTTGTAACTTGTTACGAAATTTCAATCTAATGTTCAGAGGGAAAGTTATCACGATTTTTCCTAGGTCACCTGTTTAAGAAATAATTTGGGATCCTGCAAAAACCCTAACTTCCATGGATCCTATCTCCTAAAATATAGTGAGAAAATATCTGAAAATTGGATCTACGGTTCATCGAGTTTTCTCCTCAAATGGGTTTTAATTTCATCTTTTGAAACATCTTAGAACAAATGTTATAGCAAAAATTCCATGATGACTTGTTTGGAGCAGCAAAACTCTAGAATCCAAAGCCTCTGATACCAAATCTTATGTAACCAGCTCACAAAATAGAAGAAAAGATAGATCAACGACCTCAAAATCAGCCTCTTCGAGGGAGAAACCTAATTTGCAGTACACAAATGAACAATTATTGGATGATACAAAAGAGAAAACCTCATTTCTATATATAGGAGTCTAAGGGTTCACAATATAATCAAAGTTGACATAAAAATAATAATATAAGGGCACAACAATAACAATAGTGGGCTTTTATGGGGCACAATAATAACAATATGGAGACAATAGGGGAATCATAATAACAATAAGGGCTACAATGACAATAGTAATGGGGGATCACTAGTATTATAAGGACCTAACAAGTGTAAGGACTCTGGACACCACATATCTCCACAATGGTATGATATTGTCCACTTTGGGCCTAAGCCCTCAGGGATTTGCTTTTGGACTTACCCCCAAATGGCCTCATACCAATGGAGATATTTGTCCATCCTTATATATCCATGATCCTCCCCACTTCTAGTCAATGTGGGACTTTGGTCATATACCCAACAATCCTCCCCTCGAACAAAGGACCATTGAGCCTCCCCTCAAATGATTATCCATCCGTCCACTCTCTACCAACTAGGATTCTCTGCTCCAATGCGTTGGAAGCACACGCCTTACATGGAGCACCAACTGCCTCGAGAGCTTGCTCTATCCCAGGTCAACTCCTCTTCATCGTGTTGGGACCAGGACATGTCCATGAAGAATCCGAAGCACACTGCCTGTCTAACCAAGCTCATCCACGGATCCCATCGTGATATTACCGGGGCCCACCACCTTCGTTCGGCATTCCGAGGATTCATCCACTTGGCTAATTTTGGGGCATGGCTCTGATACCACTTGTAAGGACTCTGGACACCACATATCTCCACAATGGTATGATATTGTCCACTTTGGGCCTAAGCCCTCATGGATTTGCTTTTGAACTTACCCGTAAAATGCCTCATACTAATGGATATATTTGTCCATCCTTATATATCCATGATCCACCCCACTTCTAGTCAATTTGGGACTTTGGTCGTATACCCAACAACAATGAATAACAAGCCATTTGTTAATACATGTAATAAAAGAGTTGGAGAATCTATAGGAGCTCAAACACTCATGAAATGAAATATTTAACTACCAAACTAAGCTTGAAATTGTTCGATGTTCATGCATTTCTGAACCATCAAAATCATCCTCCTTTAGAAGAGATGAAATCTATCTCCAAACGTATTGTACAAAAGTGTGGCAGATTGCCATTAACCATTAAAACAATAACAACTTCTTTAGCAAGAGCAGAGAGGGTCCCTAATATGTGGAAATGCACATTGCATCATCTAAATCAAGTAGAGGTATTAAATGGCACCATCATGCCCTCTCTAGGCTTAATTTACTATGCTTTACCTTATTATTTGAAATCTTGTTTTCTATACTGCTATGTTTTTCCTAAAAATATCGAAATGAGAGTACAATGTTTAATATATTTGTGGATTTGTCAAGGCTTTGTTTCTAATGATTTCTTCTCTCTCTACCAATTGCTTCACTTAAAGAGATTTATATGACCATCCATCTCCACTACCGGGACATCCTTGGTTAATCATCTACCCTGATCTCCACTTGGCTATAATTTACTGACATAACTTTTTATGTGTAAGTCTTTCCAATTCCAATTCTACCAAACAAACATATTTTTGAAAGTAATTTCCAACCGATTTGCTAAAACAATAGTTTCTCATGGGATAAGACTATCGATTGCAACAAATCACCCTTCAAATAAAAAAAATGCGTACCTCCTTTCCAATTAAGAATGAGTGTTGGGTGTCATAGTTTGAGGTCATGACAAATCTACTATTTGATTGTGATAACATATCATTGTAACTCAAGCGAAAAGTTGTGGAGGCAATAAAATGTTGAGGAATTTTCTTAAGGTGGATCGCTCCAAAAATGGATAGATTATTGGTTAATTGAGTAGATTGCATGAGCTAGTTGCATAGATAAAATTGATTTTGTCTTTTTCAAAATCGCTTGTTGGATAGATCCTTAACATTGACCATAGTATCTCTTACTGCAATAAAGATATCAATTGAGAAAATTTCCTTAATCCACACATTACTGGCAAGCCAATACAATGTTGATCCTATCATAAAACCAAAATACTTGGAACAAACTGTTGTTTTCATTGAATGTTACCATTTTCAATTTAATAATTAAGAACAACTATTCAACTTCACAACACGAGTTCAATTATCTCATAAATTCACAGGGAAAAATACAAGCTCTAAATCAACATGAGTTTATAGTCATTCGAAAGTGTTACTAATGTGTTTCCAAGAAAAAAATATAGTGATATATTCAAGAATAGAAATGAATTACACCAAAGCACCAACACCAACAACTCCGTTTCATGTTTGAATCATGCCATAGTTTACACAAGTGGAAACTTTGTATATTGCACATAAGTCAATGCTCCACACTTCCACTACAACACTCTTATGCTTTTTCCACACAATTAGTCACCTTGGTCATTAAGAGTCCATGATTCCAATATTATTCAGAGTTTGTACAGAGAAAAAAAAAACCATACATATATCTATACCAATAACAATCAAATTATTAGAGGGAACAGAAGCTAACAATCCCAATCAAGTCAATAACAACTCTTCTCCTCTCTTTTAATTTGAAGTTGTGCAAAGTCTTTGTTGTACATTATTGTCAACTTCCATATTAAACCCCAACTTATTTTCAATCATAAATTTCTTTCCAAGTGGATAATTTCTTCATCATGACCTTTCCATATAAAACCAACAATAAAATTGTCGTTGTTTGTATTGTGTGTATTACAAAGTTTCACATCTTGGAATAGAGTTTTATGCTTCCCTCATAGCTAGATAGGGGTTAGTAAAAGTAATAACAATGTTCATGTGCTTTGATTCATTTGTTTTGATAAGTTGAATATCATTGGATTTATTTTCTTCCCGACATTATACTTTTCTCAACTCTATAGGGATTAGGCAATCGACATCTGATTTTTAGGATAAAAAATCCCATAACGATGTGATTAACTATCTTTCTTACCAACATACCAAGTTTGATCTAGAAGATGCACTGGTAAGTTTTTCTTATTGTGTTGAAATGCTGACCTATTCTAATAGCATGTGGCCAATTTCTAACATGCGTCATGTTTCCAATCCTCATGATGTTGAAAATGTATTGCACCATTCATATGAGTCCAATATGGAATCTTTGGAATGGAAAGAAATCATCAATCTCGTTATGAATGAGGAGGAGCAAGTAGTTGCATCACTCCATGGTCCATTTGTTCATGACTATGATGCCAATACCCAACAAGATCATACTCTATGAGGTAAGGAGAATCACCAAATTATTATTGATAAGAAGCAGTGTTCATTGTGCGGGAGTGCTGAGAAGTGCAGAAAAAGCACCATTCTCTGCATTCCCACACATTATACTAGGCTAGTGGGCTACGTTTACCTGTGTTACAATGAATTCATTGAATCTAACTTCTTAAATGGAAACCACCATTTCGAAAGAAAAATAATAAATTAAAAGAAAACATGAAAAAAAGGTGAAAATATTATTTTAGTTTTTACGCCGTAAGGCGTTTCCCTCTGAAATCAACTTCCCTCATTGCCTACTTGTCATTTTGTGCACCACACGATTAGATGTTAGACGATTAAACAAATTTGAAGCGTTAGATCAATGGCAAGGGGAAGAGACACAGGCGGAATGGAAACGGGACAGGCATGAACTAGAATTTAATGTATGTCGACGCATTGCAGGGGTTGTCTCTATAGATGTTGATGAGAAAGACAGAAAGATCACTGCGATTGGAGATGCAGATCCCGTGTGCCTTATGACTAGTCTCAGAAAATTTGGATTTGCAGATCTGGTGAGCATCGGACCTTCTAAAGAACCAAAACCGAACAATCCTAGTCCCGAAAAGAAGCCCGAAACAGACAAAAAGCAACAAGATAAGAAGACTGAAGCTGACAAAAAAGAGGCCGAGAAGAAGCCTGACAAAAAACAGGCCGAGAAGAATCCTACTGAACAAAAGGCTTCCGAGAAAAAGGCTGCCAACAAGCAAGAACCGTCGCAACAGAACTATAGTTATATCATTCTTCCAAAGAGCTGTGATCACTGCTGCACCGATACTTATTACTGGAGCGACGAGAACCCCAATGCCTGTTGCATTGTTTGAATTTCTTGATCCATCCTTTAATTTCAAGTCATAAATTTATATCGTTTAGTATTCACTTGATCTGCATCCTTAAACGGCTTTGCCTTGCCTCATATGGATAGTGAAATAGCGTGAAATAACGTTTGGCGTATTAATTTAAGGGGAAATAGTGTTTGGCCTATTAATCTCAGCGGAAGATGTTTCGACTAAAGATAAATGTGCGGATCTCCGACCTCCTCGGACACAGATTTCAGTCTTTTCTCTGCACGAATTTTACAGCAATGCAGTAATTATGTTTTTGTTCTCAAATTCAAATGCTGTACATATTACATAATATTGTTTGGTTATAATGATTTCTGGTACAAATTGAAGAAAGTAAAGTGCGTCATATGGACGATGTGTAGTTTCTTTGTAATATTTAAATGCTACTGAGAAGCTTAAGCATTGAATTTGGGACAGTTGTGATACACTCCTATTACTTTATCGCTTGGTCTGTGATTAAAATCTGAGCAGCTTTTGATGAAAAAAATATTAGAAAGTTCCAAATATTGTAAGGTTTACAAAGCCACTTTATCACATGGACTGTAATAAAAATTTGAGCAGCTTTTGATTAAAAAATATTTGATACATGCTTTTTGTGATAATTATATCAAAATTTATTTGAGATATGTTTTTTTTTGTGAAATTATAGTAATTTTGAAAAACTTTTAAAACCAGCAAATATAGTTCATGGTCAAGACAGCATATATCCTGTTACAACATATATAATATTACTATAACACATCAATAATATTATAATTATAATGCTGTGGCGTTTTATATATATATAATATTATATATATAGTTTTACTTTTCACTTTCACTCATTTGAAGTTACTTTTCATGATATCAGGGGGATTTTGCCAAGGATGTTTGAAAAACCTTTTTCCCTTTTCTCTTTTCCAGGTGAAAGATAATTACTGTAGGAAATAAAGTTCCAACGCGCCAGTGTAGAGATTGTATTGATCGAACGGTACCGTTGCGATGAGATAGAGAATTATATGTAGCAAACTAAAACATGTGGAAGTTTATAAACTTAGCAGTGATATATATCAATCAAGGGGAATAGGTATTATATATTTGAAGGAAGAACAATCTGTTAGTAAAATGACGTTTTTCACAAAATTAATGTAAGGATAATTATAAGAAATAATTAAAATTTCTTATAGATTTTTTAGAATATTGTACCTTTTATGTTTGAAGTGGTTTTTACTTTCTATTACTAACCTGGCTTTAGATTTAGTTAAAAAATTTAAAAGATAGTAACAAATACAAATATTAATTTAAAGTTTATTTTTTTCAAATGTGGGAAAATTTATTATAATTTAGTTGTTAAACTAGTACTGAGGACAGTTATTTTTAGCTATTTCAGAAAAACCACCCCACCTAGAATAACCTTCAAGGAGTAGGCTTTCACTCCTACCAGATATCTCAAATCAAAGACAAACTAAAGCAAAAATAATTTTAAGTCACACTGCCTTAAACACATACATATAACACATACATATGTTTTAACTTTTATATTTCTAATTTAATTGTATCATGTATATTTGTATATTTATAATTTAATTGTATCATGTATATTTGTATAAACAGGTTTAAATGGCTTGTATAATATATGATTACATCAAGAATCAGAAATATCTCAACTCTTTTTCACAGCACGGGATAATGGGCATTCATATCTTCGTCTATAAACTGGGATTTAAAGGGTCTGCGACTAATCTCAAATGATCCAAATTGTTCGAATATCAATCTAAACCATATTCACTACGATATTAACCAATGCTAAATTGGTTGGCATCCTTTTTCAACCACATGACGAAGTGTAGAAAATCACGTTGAAAGTGGAATTAAATTTTCAAAAATGCATACGGAGGACTATGGAGACGCTTGAAGGGATTGAAGGTTAAGTATTGTTTTATTTCTTATGTGCTGGAGTCAAGTAATCAGACCATCAAAGCTGAAATCATTTGTATTGAATTTGGAGTACCGGAGGCTGAAATAATTTGTACCATGTTGTCAAAGATTCAACAATTTGAGCTCAATTTGGACTTAGGTAATTGAACATTCAAGGCTGCAATAATTTGAACTAGATTTTAATGTCTGTCGATACATTACAGGGGTTGCTTCTATAGATGTTGATGAAAAAAACAAAAATATCACTATAATTAGGGATGCAGATCTGGTGTACCTGATGGTGAGTCTCAGAAAATTCAGATTTGCGGATCTGGTGAGCGTCGGACCTTCCAAAGAACCAAAAGCAAACAACCCTGGTCCTGAAAAGAAGGCCGAAGCTGACAAAAACCAACCAGATACGAATCCTGAAGCTGACAAAAAGAGGCCGAGAAGAAGCCTGCTGAACAAAAGGCTCTCGAGAAAAAGACTGCTGAAGCTCGCAACAGAACTTTATTCATATCATTCTTCCAAAGAGCTCTGATCACTGCAGCAGCTACACTTATTAGTGGAGCAACGAGTACCCCAATGCCTGTTGTGTTGTTTGAATTTCTTGATCCATTCTTTAATTTTAATTCATGAGTTTTGATATGCTTTAGTATTGACCTGATCCAGTGAAATAGTGTTTGGCGTAATAATCTCATATGGAGATGTATAGAATAAGATTGCGCAGATCTTCAGCTTCCTTGGCCTCTGATCTCAGTCTTCTCTGCAAGAATTTTAGAGCAATGCCGTCTTTTAGACAATTTTATTTTTTCCCTCAAATTCAAATGTTGTACATAGTATTCTTTGGTTATAATGATTTCTGGTACGAATTCAAGAAAATAAAGTGCGCCATATGCACAATTGTAGTTTCTTTGAAATATGTAAATGCGACGGAGACGCTGAACCATTTAATTTGGGATATAATGATTTCTGGTACGAATTCAAGAAAATAAAGCGCGCCATATGCACAATTGTAGTTTCTTTGTAATATGTCAATGCGGTTGAGATGTTGAATCATTTAATTTGGCAGAGATGTGATACACTTCTACTTTTACTTTATCGCATGGACTGTGAGTAAAATATGCGCAACTTTTCAATAGAAAAGAATTTGAAACTTCCAAATATTATAAAATCAAGAAAGCTAATACATTTTTGTAAATGAGGTATAATAATAATGGAATTAAATATAAAATTTTCCCTCTGAAGTCAACTTCCCTCATTGCCTACCTGTCATTTTGTGCACCACACGATTAGATGTTACACAATTAAACAAATTTCAAGTTTTAGATCAATGGCAAGGGGAAGAGACACGGGCGAAATGGAAACAGGACAGGCATTTTATGTTATGGCATTCGCGTCATGGAGTTCGTTCCACATGGGATTCGTTGGGAACATGGATATAGAACCTGGAAGATGTCGGACAATAGATAGTAAGAAATGGCATTGGTCACTCAACGATTAGAGCCTGCAAACTCATCTATGTTATTAGTGATAAACATTAGAGTTCGGCATTTGACTGATTCGGGAAAAAAAAGGCCGAATTATCATTACAGAGAGTCGAGGAACAACCAAAGTGGTTGCAGGGTCAGTGTAGCAGGCAAGTAAAATATTGGATGTGAGGCAAGTGTCTCGATTGTTGAGAATATAATATCTTTGTGGGTGCAATGTGGATTTGGGGATGGAGCATGTAAAATTAGGGTTTCCCTCATCCATGACCTTGCCCTGCCATGGAGTAATGGCATCAGTTTTTGGTATCAGAGTGTGGATTGTAGATATGTGAGGAATGATTTCTTGTAAATCTATGTGCATTTTTTACTTGTTGAAAAGCATCAAGTCGTTATGTGGCATAGTTGAAATCGGCTGAGAATTTTCTGTACTACCCATTGGAAATTGCACCCGTTGAATGTTGTTGGAGGAACATATTTCTATTGGAGGAGACATTGTTTACTGTGAATAGAACAAAGTTTCTGTGGAATGGATGGCAGGAATCAGTCTACATTAAATTCACTAGTAGAGAATGGGGATCTAGTTAGAAGCTGGCAAAGGATAATCTCACAAATTTTCATTGACCAGAACTTAAAACAGAGACATTGATTCAACAATATATCTTCACAGTTTTTGACAGAGGTATGTTCGGTGTTCTTGTGTTATCTAATATTAAAGTTGTTTTCAGAGATTACGCTTTCACCTTAGGCTTTCAGAGATTAGGCCTTCACCTGTGTAAGGGGCATTTAGGAACATGAAAAGAACTAAAAGAATTTTTCTCTACTATTTTAATTTTCAGTTGCAGATATGCCATCTCTTCATGGATTTTGTGATTGATGGTATCAGGTTATAGATAGTTTGTGTGTTATGGTGGGTATATGTTTTCACACTCGCATTCTCCTCTCTAGATTGTTGGATGAATTTTCTATTGCATATGTTACGGATTGAATCTTCTTGTTTGGGCTTTTGGACGAATTTTTAATATTTATCTGATGTGTAATGAGTTTTGAACCCTAACACCCAACTTAATATAATACAGTAACCATACTGGAGCTTAAACCCTAAGGAGCAGAGCACCGAGGTGGAATTATATTAATGGCTACCGGGTTCGATTCCACGGCCTTGGGGACTCCGGCGGGTAAGCGCCCTCTGGAATCATCTTCAGCTTTACCAGAAGTGAATCCCAAGTGACCTTGCACGGCGAGGTTGGACAGAGAAAGAAGCCTGGATTTGAATTTACCACCGGCCTCCCTTCTCTCGGCCGCCGTCTAGCCTCCGCTCAGCTCTACTATTGGTGGAGATGCGTGTTTCACCCTTAATACACTGGCTTCTCCCTTCTCCAGTGAACGACAGGTATTTTATTTTCTTCTGAATGCCCCCATTTCTCCTTTATGCTCCGTCCAGGTCGTTGAGGCAGCCAGATTGCAGCCATCTTTGGCGGCTACTCTCACCAGGCGCCCCTTGTAGAATGCAAACACAAGGGTTAAGGATGATCAGGCAGATTTTACTCACACTTTTCCTCAGGTGGCGGCTACTAGGAAGATATTCTATGATTTGGAAGCTTGCTCAACGTTATTTCTACTTCCTCTCTCCCTTAAGAATAACCATTGCTCTGTTCTTAATCTTCAGAAACCCCTCAAATCCCTAGATCTGCCTGGATGGTCCATCTGGAAGCTTTATGAAGCAGAAAGCAATGACAAACTCAATGACGATGGGTCTCTCCCATATTCTCCTCTAGTGCCCCTGCAGCAAGTTCAGAAAAAGATAGCCCAGCAAAGCTCCAACCTCGTCTCGTCTTAGATCTGCAGTGGAAAGAGGAACTGTGATCTTTTTGCCTCGTTTCAAATCCAAACCAAGCTCCTCTCAGGAAAAACTCGGCTACATTGGGTATGCTCTCAGGATCTCGTGAGGGACCTCAAGCATGTGCTGGAACTCAAGCTGGGAATTCCCTCTGCAGCTCAACAACTTCTCCAGGAAGGTAAATAACTGGATGATCTCTACCCCCTTTCTTTCTACAACATTAAAATAAATAACTCCATTATCTTTGCCCTTCATTTGAGAGGGGGAGCGGTAGGACAGTCATCCTCAGCTAAGGCATTTTCATACAAGGATGTTGTCCATACACCGAAGCAGGAAAAGACAGCTCCACCAGTTCAGGCTCCCAAACCTTTTCTGGTGGAAAAACTTGAGGAGACCCCCTCCATTGAAATAGTGCATCCAATGCTGGATGAGCAAACCCAACAGTTTGCAGAGCATGGCATTATTTGCAGGTTCAATGGGCTATGGCCATGGACAGCAGACCTCTACCATTGGATCCACTCTAACTAGACCAAAAATTGCAAGGTTCTGTTATGGTCAAAGGTCTTTTTCATTACGGTGTTCGCTTTTGAGGAGGACTACCAAAAAGCTCTAAAAGCAGGGCCTTGGTTTTGGGGCTCGGCAGGTTTATTCCTCACCCCCTGGTTCCCAGACTTCGATCCATCTACGACAATCATCACCAAGCTCCCGATCTCGGTCAGACTTCCTAATATCCCAACGCATCTATGGCACTTTGTTGTATTCCAAGGGATCAGTAACTCTCTAGGCTGCTTCCTAGACATAGACATTTCTAGAGGGGAAAAAGGCCTATACACCTTTGCCAGAATATGTGCAGAAATAGACATGAGAAAAGGTCTTCCAGACAAGATCAATCTCAAAATTGGAGACTTTCATTGGACTCAGAACTTGGATTACGAGAATACAGCCTTCTGATGCCGCAACTACCATCTCACAGGGCACCTTCAGAGCTCTTGTCCCTCGATGCCTGCCCAAAAGAAGAAATCCAATCCTAAGCAGAAATCCAAAAGTTGGAAGCCTCATGACCCTGCCCCCATGGATGATTTTGATTTCAGCACAGATGAAGAGGAGGAGAATGAGGAAGGAATGGAGACCAAGATGGCACAGGATCCGCCCTCGGCTGACCCTGAGGATTTGTCTGTCTAGCCAATCTCTCAGAAAAGGAATCATGAATCCTCCACCTCGGATTCAGATAAGGGAACCTCTCAATCAACCCAGCTCAGTTTGCAAATCATGCCAGCTCAGCAGTGCCCTCCTGAATGGGTCAAAGTTGGTAAAAAGAAAGGGAAGAAAGTCTGAATAGCTGATTCCTCCCATGTTGGGTAGAATCATATGCTTTGCTTTTGCTCTCCGGTTCTTCTAGTTACTTCTTGCTATATTCTTCTCTCTTCTCTTCACTTCTAGGAGCTAAGGTGGATTGTCTATCCTTTCCGGCTGCCTGTGTTCTTGTTTCTCATGGCTGTAACTTCTTACTGTACTATACGTTTTCTTAATAGAATTAGTTTTTCCCAAGAAAAAAAAATATAATACAGTAACCTATTTTAGCATGGCCCCCAACTCAGCATTAACACAATACAATAATTCATTTTAACATGGATCCCCAACTCTATATTAATAGGGGTGACGTCGGGGTTCCAAGTTTGCATCAACATGATACAGTAACCCACTATAAAATGGGAAGGGCTGGAACTTTGATCACTTGCCTTCATCTATATATGGCTTAAGCTGAGTCATATAGCGTTTGTTGTATATTAAGCACATAACATGTTCTCACCCCAGTTTGGGCATAAGAAAAGACAGTTTTAAACCCTCTAGATATGAGTAGGCCCTGAAGTTTGGCAGGCTCAAGATGTTACATATATCAGGGTCCCAGCTAGATAGATATGGGAGATTGTGTAATTTGTTCCCTTATAAAATATTTTTAGAAAATTTAAACGTGATACCTATCATTTTTAGTTGCAAAATTTGTATATTCCTGATATTTAGTTATGTGAGACATGATTATACACAGCTTACAATAGATATTGATGTCAGACGAAAAGTAGTTGTGTTTTCCCCACATGCAAATCTAGTTGCGTTTTCTCCCATGCAAATTTTTAATTTTTTTCATGTTATGTATTAATTATTTTTCAATTCTGGTTCAAAATTGGGCTGGATGAATGAAACTTAAAAGGGAAAATGTGTTCCAGCATGAAATTTTACTTATTTTCTTGAAGGATTTGATGTATAACCTTGAGTAGTTTTTTTCCACTCATATTTGCTTGGACATATTTTTTTGATTCATTGCCATATTTCTGACTGTTTGATTAAACCATTTAATATTGTAATTTCTGATATCTTTTTTTCATAGAAATCTTTAATCTTGTGGTTCGGGAGTAGCTGTAGTTTTCATTGATTTTGATTCATTGCCATATTTCTGACTGTTTGATTAAACCATTTACTATTGCAATTTATGATATCTTTGTTTCATAGAAATGTTTAATCTTGTGGGTCGGGAGTAGTTGTAGTTTTCATTGATTTAAACATTGAAAGCATATTTCTGTAGTGCTTTTTTAATATTCCATTTGGTAAGGGTTATTTTAATCGAGTCAAATCTTTTATGTTTTGGTGTTTTTTGTTATATTTTTTTGTTTAATTCGTTGAAATTTAATAAGAAAGAGTTAGAATCACAAGTTTGAGTTGTAAAATCTACATAATCTAAATCTGCATAATCCAGATGTGTGAGAGAAGGAATTTTCATAGTACTAATCTATTTATCTATTCAAAAAATTTTAGATAATCAAATCATATCTTCCGAAAATTATAACCCAAATAAAAATCCAAAACACAAAAATTAAATTGCACTAATTAAAATGATTTTTCAAACCTGTTTACCATGTTAAGAGAGTTAGGGTATTGTTCCTTAATCTTATTTTTGAGGAAAAGGTGTTTAAACATTGTGAATGTTACACAATCGTTTTTTGTAGTCCTGTTCCTTAGGCCTCTATGTCAAAGTAAATTGTCTGTAGTGGTACAGAGAAGGCTCAGTATATAGGGCATTTTATATATAGGGATTATCCACTGCACTTCATGCCTTCGCAGACCAACCCTTCCTGCTAGCTGTAGTACTAGTACGAGTCTTGAGAATGATCTGTCACGCATGAGATGTTGTCCTCTGACAGCAGAATCAATGTAAACAGGGTTTTTATGGTATGCAAAATGATACAGGAGTCTCACTGGTTCACGGGAAATCGTCACAACCAAAAACAAAATTTGTTTCCAGTTAAGATATTGATAGATTCTTCACTAATCTTAATTGAGCTCAGAATTTATGTTGTGATCAGGATTTAGTTCTAGAGATCATACCCTGTATAGAATTCTGGTTTTATAAAACACTTCCAGGACTTGCATCACATTTTGAATTGGATTACATTCTGTCAACAATTGTGATTTGTAAACTTTACTGTTCGGTTGACAATTCACATGTTTGATAATCATTACCATGGAGGAAGATAAATGGTCCAGGATTCATGTTGGGACCTCTCAAGGGAATAATATCAACTCCAACCCTTTGTATTACTGTTAGTCACTAGACTCTTATAGCCATTACCTTGGAAAAAGAGAATAGTCTAAGATTCATGTTGGGATCTCACAAAGGAATAAATCATTGAAGTGGAGGTTGGATTCACAATCAGCGCATGGTACCTTCGTAAACAATGCCTAAGTTAATTTGGGCTGCCGGGATTTGTAATACATTTTTATTTGGGAATTGAAATGGGTCAACATGGAATCAAAGTCTGAATCACTGATTCATATTTGTTGGAGAATGATAATAGAGAAGTCAAACTACCAACCACCACTGGAAGCTCATAAATAGCATCAAAGGTGTTTTGTCTGGAGGATTAATAGAAGTCAAATTGCCAACCAACACTGGAAGCTCATGTATTGCATCAAAGGTGGCTTATTTAACTGTTGAATGCCTTCTTAACGTTCCAAAGTTTTCTACAGTTTCAATAGTTCCTAAAGTATAGCTTTCCATAAATTAGAAAGGAAACATGTCTTAGTGGCTCTTGGGAATATGTTGTGTAGAGGCATTATGGCATCGTCTGTGTTGTTCAAGTTTCTGCTGTGTAAATAATTGGCTTGCTTCCAAATTTTTTGTGCACTGACTATTGCAGCCTATAGATGCACCATAAAACAAGTTACAACAAATATAAAGAAGAAGATTGTTTTTCCTTCACACAACTGCTATGTAAACATCCAGCCAAAAAAACCATGCCAAGCCCCAGAAATCCATACAAGTTGAAAAGAAATAGGGCTTTTTGATAACACAGTCACAGTAAAGCTCAAGGAAAAAAATACCATATATTTCTAGATTTTCAGTCAATACATGGTAATATAAAATTCAGGCTTCAACAAATAATTTGGGCCTTGGATCTTCAGACAATACACTCTAAGCTTATTTATCCAACTTCATTTTTTTCTTGAATCAGGTGGCAGTAACACTAAGCTACATTGAGTTAACAACAACAAAAATTTACATTGAATAACACACAGTCCAAGTTAGCCCAAGGCCTTGTGCAACAATTATCTACGAATTACCCCTTTCTAACAAGAGGCAAACAAATAATCATGTTTATCAAGGATAGCAAATGTAGGAAATACATCAACTAAAACATGCAAGATAAATATAATGAATGTTAGATTTTTGTTAATCTTCACATATCCTCTGGACCTGCATCTCCTAGAAAGCAAGGTTTTGTCTTACTATCTATGTAAGGACAAATGAATAGTACTTTAGGAAGGTTAACTGACCCTTGCTTTATGATTAGCCCTTTAGGAAGAAAAAATCATTTTAGCCTTTATCTATAGAGAAGTATTGAATACATTTAATTAAATAATAAAAAAATATATAATGAGGCAACAAAAATTGTCACAAAAAAAAGACAGACAGAGGAGAATGCAACAGAGAAGACATCATGATAATCAGGCAACAACTTCATTAGATAAATTGTATTCACACTCTGTAAGTGTGGGAGAATTCCAGATAATGTAAGGTTAAGTCATGCATTTTATTTCCAAAGCACTGCAATTCTCTATCGTATATTTTACTCTCTAATATTTTTCCACTATGAATACATCATCCTTTCTGCTAAAATTAAAATATTTCAGTGAATGGTATGTCTTTTATTTGTTGTACATTCATGCCTTAATCAATAAATTCGGTTCCAATTGTTGAGCACTCTAGTGTTGCAAACAGAAGCTCAATATCTCTCTTTGATCATTGGAATTCTTTCCAATATTTGATACCAAAGCTAATGGTCTGTTCATAAGGAAGGCGAGACTTTAATTTTCTGGTTGGTTACCTATTTGAAAAAGAACAAGCAATAAAACAAACACCCATGCAAATTAGAAGTCTCAAAGTACACCAGAACCATGGCTGTAGCTAGCTTGACATTCTTCTTTGTCTAAAACAGATCTGGTTGTAAAATTTAACAGCATGGGATTTCATCTGGAAGCTGTAAATTGGAATTCCATTATTGAACAAGATCATTTAGCATTCTGGAAGAAGATGAAGTCAAACATACCATATGAACTGCTAGAATCAACAAATGGGAAACTAATAATCACAGGACTCTTACTTGTAGCATTTTGAGCATTAATGATCAATGACTCACATCAGCAGTGCCAAAACACCAAAAGAAAAATGGGGCACATGTGTGTGAAAATAAAGCTATAACTGTGATATTTGTGTGAGGGAACTTCACCAAATAAAGAGGAGGCTCCTAATATGTAGCCAAACACAACAATCAATTGAAATTCAAGTTGTTTAACATTTATGAATATCAAGTTGTCATCCTAAGATATAGCTGAGGAAGTTTTCACAAATAAAGATGACAATATAATATGTGGCCAACAACATCAATCACTTCAAAAAATTGTTAGAGATGCTAGCACCTCTTGAGGCACGAATTCAAAATGTTCATGCAGTCATCGCCTTGCTTGCATTACTAGCCTAATCTTATGACAGTCTGGTCACTTCATTTGACATAGAGCCCAGATCACCATAATAATGCAAGAGAAGACATGAAAGAAATATTCAAGGTTGATAACAAAAAACAAAGTTTTCTTTCAGCAAGTAGGAACAAGAATTTTGAGAAAAAGGTTGTTGATCTGACACGAAAATGAGATTCACTTGCAATTATATTTTTTGTTGCTAAAATAACCAGGAATAATTCATTTATTGCAGAAAGCAATGGCACCATGCCAAAGGAGCATTGAAAAATGTTTTCAGTTGAAAAGGAGGATAAAGAAAATGTGGCAACATACTTCAGGTAGTATGAGCCTACTACTTACATCAATGCTCCACCGGTTGGTGCTCTTGCATTTTTCCATGGTCATCCTTCCTAGCAAGCAGGTGAAAATTAATGTGCACCAAATTCCTCTGACAGAATTGAATATATTTGTACTCAAAATCTCACCCCAATGAAAAGCCCAAATAAACTATGCACCTGGAAAAGTGCACAGGCCGGCACAGTGGATGTAGGAAGCTTGCAATGGCGGTGGTTTAGGATTATCTAATTTTCATGGCCTCCATGGCTAAGTGGGTAGTACACAATCAAGCACACTGGATGTAGGAGCTTGAGTTTGCAATTGTAATGGCGGTGGTTTATTGTATTTTTTTCAACTAAAAAAATTGTGTTTGGAGCGGTTTTCAGATATATATAATTTTGCTTGAGATTGGACCGCGTTTGGAGAAATTTTCAGATATATATAACTTTGTTTGGGATTAGACCTCCCTACTTAACTATTAACCATTAAACCACGTCCTAAAAACTATTGAAGATGTCAGAATGGCTAAGTGGTTCGTTATAAATCTGGTAACTGATTACGATGCAATGGGAAAACACCTTCAGCGTCGCTCGAACCTGCGCCCAAATGGAGATCTTGAATGTATCTGTTTCACCAGACGCTGGTAGTTGCCAATGCAGAAAATTTATAGCAGCACGGGGTGGGATTCATATGCATGGGCCTTCTGGGCGGCTACCAAAATGGTGGATGTCATTGTTCACAAAGTATAATTTACCTTATGACTAGGGCACAGCTTGCCGGGATTCAGCACCGCGAGCGGACCTACGAGGTGAGCAAGCACCGTGAACAAGAGAAATGAATGCTTGAGAGGACATGTTCCGGTTGTGCGAATGGAGCAAATGAATGTTTGGCGCGAGGGATCGTTTGAAATTGCGCGGGTGTTGGTTGCCAGCACAGCGGGTGCCAGCTCGCAGGTGGTGGGGCAAAGAAGCGTTAATTAGTGTTATATGTTATCGATTGTTTTACATAGTGTTATATGTTATCTATTGCCTTAAGGTGTTTTCTTTGCAACCTCTCGTGCAAATACTAGTTATGATTTTAATAAAATTCGTAAAATAGAATATTCGACGTATTGCAGTTCCATTCATCGGATCTGAAGTCCTTTACACCCACCATCGGCATTCACAGTATGTGGGGTACTAAACTCTCTATGTGGATTCGTGAAATATTTGTTAACCCTTGGCAGTTTACACAACAAAGCGTATCGGAATGGATCCGGTGGTTGCCAGGAAGAACGTGGAACATCTCTCTCTAGAGTATTGCTACCAAAAGGAAACCCCACCGCCGTCCCTTTTCTTATGCAGTCGTCTCACTAATCTCACACTCAACAACTGTATTCTCACCACTTTTCCAACTGATTTTGTGGGATTCAAGCATCTCACTGAGTTGAGCTTCACCGATATCGAAATGACAGACGACACCTTAGCACGTTTTTTTTTGCATTGCCCGCTTCTCCGTAAGTTGAATTTGTATAGATGTTCTGGCCTGAGGAGGCCTGTCATTTTATCTCACAGCCTTACAGATTTGGTTCTATATGTTTTTAGGGAGGGAGGATTGACAGTGAATTTCCCTAAACTTCAAACTCTGAAGGCAGTCATGTACGAACAAGATTCGACAGTGAATGGAATGGGATTTTATGAGCTATCGTCAAAGATCCACGGATTCGAAATGGAGCGTGTAAATAATTTGATTGAGTTGTCGTTGAGTCCAGGAGGGTATGAAGGATACAAATTTTCTGTCAAGAGATTTCTTGAATTCATGGGTACGCTTAGGTCATTGAAAGTGCTTACCATGCATCTTGGGTGTGCATCTGATAGGAGAGAAATGATGGCGGTGCCTCTGCTGAACCTGCTCTCGAGGCTTCGTAACCTTCAGCGATTACACCTGCACGGACGACCCATTCTGGTAAGTGAATAACTGTTTTGATGAACCTCAGTAGGGATTTCTGGCGATTTTGGTAAGTGAATAACTCCTTTGATGAATGTCAGTAGCGGTTAGAAACGCTTCCATCTCAGATTTATCCGTAAGAGTTTTGCTTTAATCGTAAATGACAGAATCCTCTATTGTGAGAAACTCCTATTATGTTTCCTACTTTACATTTTGTCGCCATTATTGTTGGGATGTCATTATTATTATTGTTAAGAGTGCATGTTCGGGCATATAATGTATATATGACTTTTATACTTTGTAACGCAGGAAGATGCAGAAGGAGATCCAATTGCACCAGCTTCAACGTACCCACTTGCTAATCTTCAATTAGTAGAGATAGATATCATCAAATAGGATGCGAGAGTACTTCGTTTGTTGGGTTCCCTTCTTCAAATAGCTCCTGGGCTCAAACAAGTGAAACCGCAACCTCCACAAAAGCGTGAATTGTACGAAGATTTTTTCCAAATGTGGGAGTCTTTGAAGAAAAGTCATGAGCAGGGAACGATCTCAGAGGAGATCCCTCTCCGTCAAATTTTTGTTCGTCTGTGACATTACTTTCACAATAGCTGTTTGTCAATGTTTTTGGTTCCTCTCAAATTGGATTTACCAGACAATTATTTTCATGTATTCACGGTGGAAAGCGTGAGGGACTTTTAAAATAACATTTCTGATTTATAATGTGCAACTTATTTATGAACACTTTGATGTCATTGATTAGATACGATCATCAATGTGGGAGGGATTTATAAATAATGTTTTGATACATTATAACGTGCAACTTATTCATAAATACCTTCATGTAATTGATTAGTGTGGAGGTTTTCCGTTACACTAAAACCTTTAGATGTTGGTTTGTTGTAAACTTCCAAACCAGAAACTAATCCCTAGGGTGGAAATTACAAATTCTATAGAGGTGCAGTGATTTTCCAACACCACCAAATTGGGGGAATCGACCATCGATTTAAGCTCATGGTAAAACCCACAGGTGTTGGTTTTTCGTAAACTTCCAAATGAGTAACTAGGATCCCTAACGCGTTCGGCTTGAAGTGAGAGCTTGGCCTAGGCGTGCGAAGATGTTAAAGTGCGTAGGAGGGGAAAGCGACGGGTTTATATACGCGTGGGAGCATGGGAGGAGCACCCACGGGCCGACCAACAAACGTGGTGATGCCGACCAATGGTTGTAAATGTTTGGAGGGTGGAAGACATGAAGTTTAGTGTATTTTCGATGGCATTGAGGGGGTGGGCAGGTCGGCTGGGCAGCTACGACCTCGCCTTGCCACTCATAAATATTGGAAGTGTGTTGGAGCTCATTTGAACCATCGCACCATCGCTCAACACACAACAACTTTTCTCATGTGAAGAAGTGCGTAGATTTAGAGGTGGACGCAGCAAGGAGTAAAGGCGCATAACGTGGTGATGTGCCTATTCTTCGATAAGGCCGCATGAAGATGAAACACACATCTTGGTTTTCGGTGAAGGGCGAGGGTAGGGTCGCCCGCCGGTTGGAGTGAGGCGTGCATGGGTGTGGCACCTGGTGATGTGTAGAAACTCCGACAGTGAAACGTTGGTGAGCACTCGGTTTGTGTGACGACTTGGCACAGGTTCTTAGGTGACTCGCGTGAGCGCCCGCTTGTCATGCAAGTGTGCACGGTGTGACTTTTGTTGAAGTGTTGAGATTGTGGACGGAGGTGTGTCTTGGGTAGAGGTGCCCGTGTGTGGCGATTTGGAGGCGCGCCCAAGTTGGGAAAACAACACCATCGTGTGACAAGGTGAACGAAGGGTTGGTGAGTCATGCGGCGGCCGTGTCGAGGTGCCAACGAGCTAGGCAACCGAGTTTTGCCGAAGATTGTAAATTTGGCTAAGTATGAAACTTGGGGTTCCCAAGTATACTTGTAAAGCTTGTAACTTGTAAAAGACTCTATGATATATTGTTGGGCAAACTCATTGTTCAGGGAGTTTCCCCTCCCTTTATACTGTGAAATTTTGTTCTTCATGTATAATTGTTGATGTTAATGAATGTGTATGGGTATTCATTGGTATAAAGGAAAATTAATATTACTTGGTTGAGAAACACAAACTAAGTAGGATAAGTGGTTAGGGGTAGTCCACGAACATAAGTATTGGTTAAAGGAAAGTTTTCGGTGGTGCTGTACCTTCCCTAGCACAGTTGGAAGACTACCATAGACTTGGGGGCATGACAAGTGGTATCAGAGCTCGGTTGAAGCTTGTGAGCAGGGTTGCTCATGACGAAGTGCAGGTGTACATACACTTGGAAACTTGGAAATTGGTGAGAGTGAAGTAGGTACTTGCAGGTGAAGGAAGTTGTTTCACATACAGGTGAGGCAAGAGATGGTTCAGGTTGTAGGCATCTTCGTGAAGTTGTTGGATGGTCGAAACTAAATTTCAAAGAAGAAGGAAGCTGTTAGCAATGGCAGCTGAATCTCAGGCTCGGTCAGAAGATGGACTTGGTCGAAAGAGATCAAGAGGCCAATTCGAAGATGAAGGAAGAGCTCGAGGAACTCTAGACTCAACACGAGTACACTGATCTTATGTGTATACAACTTGAAGTAAGGGTCAAGGAGGTTGAAGAGGCAAGAGACCGGGGTCTTGCAGAGATCGTGGACTTGCAGAAAGCTCTTAACGAAGCCAGAGATGAGATCGCAGTATTGAATAAGGTCGTGAGGCATAACTGAGGTGAAGGAGTGCCTCATGTGAAAGTCAAGGAACCAGAATCTTACGATGGTACAAGGAGTGCAAAGACTTTTGGCAACTTTCTATGGGACATGGAGCAATACTTGGAACGATTGGGTCTATCTAATGATCAGACAAAGGTCAAGGTAGCTACTCGGTTCTTGACAAAGGATGCTAAGATGTGGTGGCAAAGACAGATGGAGCAGATTGCCAATGGCAGTGATGGTGACATTACTTCATGGGATGAGATGAGGAAAGCTTTGCAGACCCATTTCAGTCCTCCAGATGAAACATGGGAAGCAATAATGAAGATAAAGTTCATAAAGTAGACAGGGAACCTTCAGACATATCAGCGGGAGTTTACAAGTGCGGTTCTGAAACTTCTTGATATGGTGAAGAGGGACAAGGTGTTCAATTTCATTATTGGATTGAAGCCTTGGGCACCCAATGAAGTGAAGAGGGAGAGGATTAGAAAACTTGAAGAAGCTTTTGCTACTGTGGACAGGTTGGTGGAGCATTATGATGAGTCTTTTGATGATAGGAAGAAGAAGTCTGACAAGCCGAAAGAGAAGAAGAAAGAGGATGCTTCGAAATCGGATGATAAGCTGAAGACGAAGAAAGCCTTGAAGTGTTGGATATGTGCTGAACAACATACGGTGAAGAATTGTCCTTCTAGACCGAAAGTGGCTACGATTACACAATCTAATGCGAAGAATGAAGAATCTTCTGTGTGAATGATGCAGATACTTGGTGCTACTACTGCCGCAGAGGTGATCTCTCGGAGGGATCCTGAAAGGAACAAGTTGGAGTATGTTTGGATGAGGGTTGGAGATGCTGATATACTCACTATGGTCGATAGTGGGGCTTCTCACAGCTTCATGGGAGAAGATACTGCGAGAAGAATTGGGCTGAAATTTGTACCGGTGAAGGCACAAATGAAGACAGTCAATTCTCCTCCTGAGTGTGTTCTTGGTGTAACTGACAAGGTGGACACAACACTTGGTGAATGGATAGGGAAGGTTGACTTCACTATAGTGTGGATAGATGACTACAAAGCTGTGCTGGGAATGGAATTCTTGAAACAATTTGATGCTATGATTGTTTCACATTTGAAGAGGTTGTACATTTATGATGGAAGGGAGGATGTACCCATTGGTTTGCCTACCATTGGAGTGACAAAGCCTGATTATAAGTTGGCAGTGACGCAAATGGAGGATGAGAAGCAGATGGAGGATATGAGTAAGCAATTGTCTATGGTTGAGACAAAGCTTACTGAGAAGTCATTGTTCCTCAGGACTATTTCTGATAGTATCTTGGATGTGTCAAGAAGGCTAGAAGTGGTCGAGCATGATGATGATGATGAATAGTCATATGTGAGGCCGAATGTCTAGGAGGAGGATCGAGTCACTTATCTACAGAGGATGGAGATAGAAGATCTTGACAAATGGATTGAGTTGATTAGTGAGGGTGAGCCTTCAGGCTCTACTCCCTCTACATCTTCTTAGATGGGAAAGAAGATGGGGCTCATTGTTAGTTTCTCATGGCAGTGAGTCCTTAAAGCGGGTTGAGCAGGTATGACAGATGGTGCAGGGATGGCTTGGTATCCAGCATAATGACATGTTGTAGATGGGATAGATTTTCCATCTAATTGAGCATAGTGAGATTCTTGGTGAGTCCAGGATGTCATAGAATACGAGATAGAGTGGGGAAGGCATAAGGATGTTCACTCCCATGGCTTGAGCGTGATAGTTGGATTAGCTAGCCAACTAGTTCAAACATGGGGTCTGGAAGTTCACAGAGAGATGTTGGTATTAGGCAGACGAGGAGGAAAATTCACAGGATGAGGACGACACATGGTGGAGATGGGAGTTCTACATATGTTGTAGGGATGTTTGCACTATGTGGAAGAGTCGACATCATGGACCGAGGATGAGACAGACATTGATGTTGATCTTGGCAGATGGCTACCAAGATGGTATGTTGTCAAGGACGACAACGACTTCAGTTGGAGGAGGATGTAAGGACTTGTACTCCTTGAACGCATATGGCTTGAAGTGTGAGCTCGACCTAGGCGTGCAAAGATGTTAAAGTACGTAGGAGGGGAGAGCGACGTGTTTATATATGCGTGAGAGTGTGGGAGGAGCACCCACGAGCCGATCAACAAATGTGGTGAGGCCGACCGATAGTTGTAAACGTTTGGAGGGTGGCTGACATGAAGTTTAGTGTATTTGCGATGGCGTTGAGGGCGTGGGCAGGTCAGGTGGGAAGTTGTGACCTCGCCCTACCGCACATATATATTGGAAGTGCGTTGGAGCTTATTTGAACCATCACACCATCTCTCAACACACAACAAATTCTCTCATGTGAAGAAGTGCATAGATTTAGAGGTGGATGCAGCAAGGAGTAAAGGCACATAACGTGGTGATGTGCCCGTTCTTGGGCAAGGCCACATGAAGGTGAAACGCAGATCTTGGTTTTTGGTGAAGGGCACGGGTAAGGTCGCCCACCGGTTGGAGTGAGGCGTGCATAGGTGTGGCACCCGGTGATGTGTAGGAGCACTCGATGGTGAAACATTGGTGAGCTCCCGGTTTGTGCGACGACTTGGCATGGGTTCTTGGGTGACTCTAGTGAGTGCCTTCGCGTCATGAAAGTGTGCACGACGTGACTTTTGGCGAAGTGTTGAGATTGTGGATGAAGATGTGTCTCGGGTAGAGGTGCCCATGTGCAACGAATTGGAGGTGCGCCCAAGTTGGGAAAACAACACGATCGTGCGAAAAGGTGAACGAAGGGTTGGTGAGTTGTGTGGCGACTGTGCTAAGGTGTCAACGAGCTAGGAAACTGAGGTTTGCCGAAGATTGTAAATTTTTCTAAGTATGAAACTTGGGGTTCCCATGTATACTTGTAAAGCTCATAACTTGTAAAAGACTGTATAATATATTGTTGGGCAGACTCATTGTTCAATGAGTTGCCCCTCCCTTTATACTGTGCAATTTTGTTCTTCATGTATAATTGCTAATGTTAATGAATGTGTATGGGTGTTCACTGGTATAAAGGAACATTAATATTACTCGGTTGAGAAACACAAACTAAGTAGGATAAGTGGTTAGGCGTAGTCCATGAACATAAGTATTGGTGAAAAGAAAGTGTTCGGTTGTGCCGCACCTCACGTAGCATGGTTGGAAGACTACCGTAGGCCTAGGGGCGTGACACCCAGGGTGGAAATTACAGATTCTAAACCTGAATGTGTTGGTTTGTTGTAAACTTCCAAACGAGTAACTAGGATCCCTATGGTGGAAATTACAGATTCTATAGAGGTGCAGTGATTTTCCAACACCCCCTATCAAACGCAACTTGGGGGAATCAAACCTGGGTCTAAGCTCATGGTAAAACCCGCAGGTGTTGGTTTGTTGTAAACTTCCAAATGAGTAACTAGGATCCCCAGGGTGGAAATTACGGATTCTATAGAGGTGCAGTGATTTTCCAAATTGAACCTGGGTCTAAGCTCATGGTAAAACCCGCAGGTGTTGGTTTATTGTAAACTTCCAAACAAGTAACTAGGATCCCCAGGGTGGAAATTACGGATTCTATAGAGGTGCAGTGATTTTCCAACACCCCGTGTCAAACGCAACTTGGGGGAATCGAACCTGGGTCTAAGCTCTGATACCATGTGGAGGTTTACCATTAGACAAAAACTCGCAGGTATTGGTAAACGATACAAAAAAGTAACTAGGATCACCAGGGTGGAAATTATGGATTCTAAGAGTAGTAACTGGGATCCCCAGGGTGGAAATTATGGATTCTATAGAGGTGCAATGATTTTCCAACACAGTCTGTCAAACACAACTTGGGGGAATCGAACCTGGGTCTAAGCTCATGGTAAAACTCGTAGTTGTCGGTTTGTTAAACTTCCAAATGCATAACTAGGATGCCCAGGGTGGAAATTACAGATTCTATAGAGGTGCAGTGATTTTCCAGATTGAACCTGGGTCTAAGCTCATGGTAAAACCCGTAGGTGTTGATTTGTTGTAAATTTCTAAACGAGTAACTAGGAACCCCAGGGTGGAAATTACGGATTCTATAGAGGTGCAGTGATTTTCTAAAAACCCCTGTCAAACACAACTTGGGGAAATCAAACCTGGGTCTAACCTCTGATATGATGTGGAGGTTTTCCGTTATACTAGAACCCGCAAGTGTTGGTAAACGTTACAAACAGGTAACTAGGATCATGAGGGTGGAAATTACGGATTTTAAGAGGTGTTGTGATTCTTCCAACACCCCCCCTCAAATGCAACTTGGGGGAATCTAACTTGGGTCCAAGCTCTGATACCATGTGGAGGTTTTTCGTTACACCAAAACCCTCAAGTGTTGGTAAAATTCCAAACCAGTAACTAGGATCCCCAAGGGTGGAAATTATAGATTCCATAGAGGTGCAGTAATCCTACCGACAATTAGATACTATCGTCAACGTGCGATAGCTTTTTAAATAGCATTTTGGTTCCTTATAATGTGCAACTTATTGATGAAAACCTTAATGATTAGACCAGAATAGCAATTTGGTGAGTGCAATTCTAGATATACCCAAGTGTGTTAGACATGGACATTATGGAGGTTTAATTTAATGTATTCTTCTATTTTTTAAGGTTTTATTTTATTTTATGAGTTTTGAATAGTTGAATTGAACTTTCTATGATCCATATCAAGTTTATGAGAAATTTTTTAGGGTAAATCACATTATTTCATTTGTCGACGCATTTCACAAGTTGAAGAATCAAATCTAGGTTGCATGTTAAATAGTCAGAGCAAAACATCCAATGACTATATTTGACAATGCACTACTATATTTGACTAGGAAACGGCTAATTAGACTCGACCAAGGGAGTTTTGAATAGTTTTGAAACTTTTTTCTCTATTTAATGTTTTTTTGGTTCATCACTGAATTGAGTTTAGGTTGGGGCAGCACCCAATATCGTATGGACAAAGATGTATATGATATTAAGATGTGATCAATGTATTTGTATGAAGCTTGATAAAGTTGATGTAATTGATTAGAAACAGTCATCAACGTGGGAGGAATTTTTAAATAACATTTTGATTCCCTATAATGTCCAACTTATTTATGAGCACTTTAATGATTAGATTCGAATATCAATTTGGTGAGTGAAGTTCTAAATATACCCAAGTGTGTTAGACATGGACATTATGGAGGTTTGATTTAATTTATTATCTCATTTTTTACTATTACTATTTTTAAAGGTTTTTTGGGTTAATATATTTTACATCCCTATTTTTATTTTATGAAATTTGAATTTTTTTTTCCCTTAATATTTTTTTGGTTCATCACAAAGTTGAGTTTAAGTTTGGGCAGCCCTAATATTGTATGGATGAAGATGTGCATTTAAGTTGGGGCAACCTTAAAATTGTATGGATGACGATGTGCATTATATTAGGATGTCATCATTGTGTTGACTTTAAGTTGGGGCAGCCCTAATATTCTATGGATGAAGATGTGCATTTAAGATGGGGTAGCCTTAATATTGTATCGATGAAGATGTGCATTATATTAGGATGTGATAACTATATTTGTATGAAGCTTGATACAGTTTAGCCTTTTTAAATCTTTCAAAAATACCTTTTATTCCAAATCCGTTCTTGTGAACCAAGTTAAAACCAATTTATGTGCCTCTAATTTATTATTTTTATGTTATCTATTATTTAGTTTATTTGTTAAACTATTTTCTTATATTCTATATATATATTGTAGCTAATTTTCGGAAAATATTTGTGACTATTCTTATGATTAATTATATATTAAAGATTAAGATTTATTTCAAAAGTAGATGTTTCTTTTCTCTTTTTGTAAATAAATTGATTGCTTAAAAAAGTGTCATATGGAGAAGTTTCATGAAATGAGTTATGGTTTTTAGGTATGTGGATAAGTTATGGTTTTGTAGTGAAGACTATTTATGTGGTAAGAATCTTGCTATATATATATATTTATTTATTTATTTAAATCTTATATATATAGAAAAGAGTAGTTGACTTTTTGAAAAGTTTTATGCTTTATGTTTTATCTAATTTGTGTAGAATCTTGCACAGATTCATTGAAATCACAAGTTTGACACGTGATTTCTTCAAGATCTAAGTGTTCCAAAGGTTTTTGAAGGTGTTGAATCCATATATGCAGTCATGTTTAAACCACACAAATCCATATATCCATTCTTGATTTTTTCACAGGAATGAGGTCCACTAAGAGAGTTGCAATTTGTGAACTACCTGCCCAAGGATATTGCCTAATTTGGCACTTGGCCATATCCAATTGACCAAACCAAACCATTGCAAACAATGGCATAGGCATTTATGATGGCTTTCCATATGATAGAACTTGAGGTAGATGAATTTTTAATGGATATTAAGGTAGATGATTTTTTAATGGATATTATCCAGTTAGACATGGATGTGGGATGAATTTATTTCCGAGAAATATATTGCACACAGAATCCTTGCCCCATGTATGAGTGGACAACTAATTTTGGATGCTAGAGTATAGGTGAACTAATTTGGATGGTAGAGTATAAGTGAACAAAGTAAAACATTTCCAAGTTGTCATTGTAAAAATGTGTTTGTATTCATTTCCAGGGTAGAGTAACTAAAGGGTGCATTGCTTGATTTTCTTAACAAGTCTTTTTGGAATCCAAACTAGAGTGGCCCAAAAATTGGGAATTTCTTTAATAATTAATTTTAACATTGGAACCTTTTAGCTACGGAGAGTCATAGGAAGCACTTGGTAGATATTCATTTTTGAATTTTTTCTATCATCCAAACCTAATCCTATATTAAATAGTTATTTCACTTCAAATGAAAAACTAGGTATATTAGACCATTTGAAATATCCCTAGCCTAGAGAAGCATTGTGCATTGGATATTGTCATGTTCTTCCATACCCTAGAATAAAATAAAGGATTTTGATTCATATAATTACCATTATTATAGCCTCACTGAAAGCATCTAGAGCTATGTTTAAGCCATCTAGAACTCTAAATGATCGTTCACAAGAGATGAGAATATCATTCATAAATATAAGATTTCAAAGTGTCCATTGATTTCCTAGAGAGATTCCTTTGAAGAGGAGACGAGAAAGAGCACCATTTATAATTTTATTGATACATTCTACCACCATCATGAAGAGCAGAGTATAAACAAGGAACCCTTGTCACAATCCTTGACTTGAAGTGAAAATAGGCAAGGTTTCACTGTTCATAATGAGTGAAAAAGAGGCTAAGGAGATAAAACCAAGGATCCAAGCTAAAAAAAATTGGTGAAAGCCAAAATGTAGTAGAATCAGTCTTATGTATAACCAATTTACCTTATCAAATGCCTTGATAAATCCACATTTAGACAATTGCCTTGTGATTGTCAATATCAATAATGTGGATTCCCTCTTGAGATAGACCAATTGCATCATTTATTTTATGACCCTTGAGGAACACAAATTATTTACAACATATGTTGTTTCAAAGATTTTTTTTAGGAACTAGGATAAGATTTCTGGTATGATCTTGTATATGGCGTTGCAAAGGAAGACAAGTCTATAATGATCAATGGAGTAGGGGTTTATAACTTTGAGGTAAGGGAAATGAAAGTAGTTTTTAAAGGAGCTAAAATATTCACTCTATATTTAGAGTATTCCACCACTTCCAGGAGATCCTCTCCAATAAATTAGAAGTAGCCAATACAAAATTTTATAGGAAAGCCATCCAACCTATGACATTTTTCTTTTTGGAAGCTGTGAATGGTGGATCCGAGCTCCTCCAGTGAAATTTCCTCCTTTAGAGCCTCATTGTATTCTTCATCCAAAAAATGAGGAAAATATGTTTCCACTCTTAGAATATGATATAGGTTTGGTTGTCCATCCCCTCTATAGAGATTCATAAAATAATTAGTACCTTCTTAAGAAATCTCTTGGAAGGTGGAAGATTAGGAACCATCCTCCTCAACTATATACCAAATTATATTGATGGATTTAGTGTGATTTAGGTAGTGGTGGAAGAATTTAGTGTTCTCATTTCATACTTTAATCAAAATGGGTCTTATTTTCATCCTCCAACCCTTATCTAGGTAAAATTTTCACTTATGGACTTCCAACAAATTTACCTCTTCAAGTTGTTCTTTCTTGAGCATTCCAAATCACTTTCGTTCTTCAAGGGACCCAAGCTTAGCTTTTATGACCTATATAGAAACTTGGAGTTTGATTCATGTTATTTATTTTCCAAGGTGATGACAGTTTCTCCTTCCCTTTTTAGATTTGATTCAAATTACAGTAGGGGAGGTTCTTAGTCATTTTGAGAGAGAGGGATCCATACATTTGTTATACCTTGGAGGATATGTGGATCCTTGAGCCATTGAGGGTTTAATTTAAATAGATTGGTGTGCTTTGGAGGAGCTTGAGTAATATCAAAGAGAATAAAACAATGGTATAAGCTTCACCTTGAAACAATCTACTGTCACAGTCTCAATCCTTCATCTACCCATTATCTCAAAATGAGAAATTGACTAAGCCCATAGGAAATCCTTTCATTTATGGCCCTATTATATCACCATGTATGAATAATATTTGTAGGATGAATATCTAAAAGTAAAACCTAATATATCTTACATACAAAAAATCATTTAAGGGATTAATCTTGGCAACAAAGGTCAAACTTCCCTTCACCCAAGTAAAAAATTTAGATCCCCCCCAAGGATCAATGGATTGGAGAGGATGATTGGAAGAGAAAAAATAGTTTCCCAAAAGAGATCCATATATGTTTAAAAATAACAACTTGAGGACTAGGTCCACAAAGAAAAAATAAATATGTAAAGATCTATGGGGTGATGAAGCTAACTTAGGTTGAAAATCTATGTTCATCGGTCCAGAAACAAGCATGCCAGACCTCCCATCTGCATCTTAGGAAAAAAATGCCAACCCACACAAAGGGTGTAGGAGAGAATATTCTTATGTCCCCTCCATCATGCTTTCATGAAGTAGCAAAACATGCAACAAATTCTTTTTAATGAGCCTCCTCAACACTATTCTCTTAGTAGGGTTTGATGGGCCTCTAAATTATACATAAATTAAGGCCCATTCCTCTAATTTAAAACATAAATTAAGTCCTATGACCATCCTTCACCACATTAAACCTCTTCTTTTGCATTAGATAATTTATTTTTGACTTTAATATGTTCATTAGGAAGGTTTATGAATAATTGAAAATTTGTTACTAATATTATTTATTTTTTGTGCAATATTATGAGAATATTGGGCAGATTATGTAGAGTTGGAGGAGGATATAATTTAGGGACTTGTTCCCTACCACTGGAGAATCAATAATAAATAATAATTCAACAAAATATTATGCAATTATGGCACAAATAGTGGAACTCCAATGATCAAGTAAAGCTAGGAATGTGTTCCACTAATCAAGGGAGGAGATCCACCAATCAAGGGAGCAGATCCACTAATCAAGAGATTTTAGAAGGGAAAGCTTCCATCCATGGGGAATGATTCTTAATAATTTTTTATAAGTACCAAGTAAAATTTTCCTCTAGGGAATGATTGAGAAAATCTAAGAATCTGTTCCCTCCCATTTAATGCAAATTCCTAGTATTGAGGACTAGATCCACTAATCAAGGGATTTTGGTGGGGAAATCTTCCTCCATTTATGGGGAATGATTCCTAATCATTTTTTATAAGTACCAAGTCGAATTTGCCTCTAGGGGTATATTTTGATTAGTGTTATTTTAGAGAGAGCTTGTAGTTTTATAGCTCCATTGTATTTTCTTGCATGGATGTAATTCTCTTGATGAAAATAATGAATATTGGTGTCATGTTTAGCTTATAAATCTTGTTATCTTCCATAGAAATCTGAGTTTCCTTGGCCTTGTCCATGCCACGAGCCTCACAGCCCTTTTGTACCATTTCATTTCCTTCTTTTCATTGCTTATTCACATGCATCTCTGCATTTTATTTATTTGTATTTCTGCATTTAGTATTAATGATTTCTTGTTGTAGGATTGAGTTAAATGGTTCATGTAAGTTCCTTTTTAGGATCATAAGCATTATATCATCCTTGGAAAAGATTCAGAAGTTCATAATAATCATTGAGTTTCTTGGATTAGTCTTCTTATTCCCAAATCTAAATTGTTAGACCTCCTTTTTAGCAAAGAACAATAAATTTCTGCTATTTTTTAGAGCTTGATAACGAGCTTCAATCAACATGATCCCACTTGCATTAGATCAAAACAACATTCTAGTTCATAAAAAAAATTACCCCATTTCATTTGTGCCTGATTTGGTTAGGCATTTTTTTGGATTTACTATCTCACTAGTTCTCGAATTTCTTGATTTTTATCTAGTAATGTTTTTTATTTTTATTTTTGCATGGGTTAATAGAGATATTTTTGAATGAGGTCACCAAGGACCTCCCGGTGGTCTCCCACACCATTTGACCATCTCCTAACCATTCCATTCAACCTCCAACATCCATAATTCACTTGCCACATCACCAAAGGAAATTAGTTTGCATACTTGATTTTGAACGAAAAGACAAAAAGACAAAATAGATTTATTTCAATCCCTTTATTTGCACATTAGTGATGTTTGATACTTTTTAATTCCATCCTTAGATAGTAGAATTTGGTTCATGATAATTTAGAATTATTGAAAACAATAGTTCTTCGAAGTTAATTAGGAAATGGTGTGATTTAGGATTGAATGTTTGTACCCCAAATTAATGAGGTCAGTTCCTCTGAGACCTCTCAAGACTCTTAGATCAATGTGGCTTTATAGTTCGACCTTTGATTGAACTCATTATCTTTCTAGGGTGTGGCAGTGAAATACGAGAAGGGAAATGAGGGGGTGAGTTCTTACAACTCATCAGGGGAACAAAGTGAGACAAGGAGCCCTTCCAAGGTAAGAAGGTAGGAGATGATAAAATATGTGTAATAGTAGAGTGTAGTACCAAATTTAAAAGACCATGGTCAGTAGGAGGATTTGTAAAATAGGAAAATGAGAAAAATAGTGGGGAATTTGGCGACATACTGTAGGGAGATGACACCTTCCCTGGGAGCAGGTTTGAAATAATGCCTCTAGATGTTACATAATAGGTACAAAAGAAAATTTTAATATAACTTCTTTCACTACCTGTTTTTAATATTGTAATTTAGAAGGGATGATGGGGGTTGAGAGAAAAAGTTCTAACCGATTTATAATACTTATAAGCCATTGGGAAAGGAAAATTTAGATGGGAATAATAGTGAATAATGGTTGCATCTAAAGGGGACACCTTCATGTTGTCTAGGTAAATACTCTTTGCAAATAAAGAAGATCCCTCTAGCCCAATGAGCGGGTCTAGCAACAAAACTGAGAATGTAGTGGACACTTTCCTAAGTTACAATTGAAAAGATAATTGAAGAAGATGGCCTACCTCGTTCTGATGTTATTTCGATCTCCTTTGTTAAAGGCATTGAATCACTTGTGTCACGAGCTTGTTCCTACTACTCTCAGTGTTTATGAACCTACAGAGGAGGTCAAGAGAGAACAAGGCATGCAAATACAAATAGGATATTCAAAAGAAACCTACTTAACTAATCAAGGAAAACTAAGCTAAATGATACATGAGCATAAACATTAAGGGAAAATGAAGTAGAAATTGTATATTAATCGAAAATGAGGGAAAGCATACAACCAAGCATTGATGTTGATAGGCTCTCCTTGAATGAATATCCAAGTCCAAGCTAATCTTTCCAAGCCCTCCTTCTCCAAGCCAAATGAGTAGCATATAGGCACAATCTTAACATAAGGGTGCAAATAGACATAGGCCAACCATTTGGGAATGGGAGAGGATGAATATATGGGTTTGGAAAGGGAGTTAGGATCTCTAAAGACAGGAGTAGGGACTTATCTAAAGAGGGTAACTCATAAGGATAAGACCAGGAGGCCAATTTGGGAGAATTCGACCTCATATATACCAAAAGGCCTCCATATTGCCACTCTGAAAGCTTCTACATCATGATGTTTCTCATCCTCTTTGGGAAAATTGCCTTTTTTGGGATCACCGCGTGTATACAAGTGAATAGAGTGATGCCATTGTGGGTCAAGCGTAGTGCAACAAGAGATCATCTTTGTTTTTATTCTCATAAGCACAATGATTCTAAAATTAGGGTTTTATAGCTATTTCTTTCAGGGGAAGCTCAAGGCATTTTCCAATCAATGTCCTAGGAAGGATCTAAGCTACATATATGAATGGATACACTACATAATGGTCATGTTTCAGGAACTTCAGGGTATGTCACAAGGAAGTGTTGGAGGTGTGACAAAATACTATGTAACAGATACCCTATAAAGCATGAATGAAGAATGAGGAGTGATGGTTGAGATGCTTTATGATATTTTTCAAGGACAAGGATAAACACAATTAGGATATGTTGAGTTATGGTATGTTCTATGCTTATAACAGTTTACTTATTTTTCTATTATATTACACACATTAGCAATCACATGTACATAAAGTAAAGTGTAGATAGAACATTAAACGATCGACAGAAAACAATCGAAGACAAGAGACACAAGATGTGGCAGCTAGCCAGGGACAAACCCCACAATGTGTGGGGAAACCCTTTGATCAAATCTTCTTTTATCTTCAATAATTTATCAAAGAGAAATAGTAAAATAAATATGATTTATATCAACAATAGAAAACCCTAGATCAGTAGCATCAGCATTAGCGGCTTCATCATCAAACTAGGGCAGACGATATCTCATAAACCGACCATCGGATTGGCTTGATTCCACCACAAAAAGTTGAAGCTTTTAGAGGAGGTTAATATGAACCTATAGCATATTTCAGATGAGGGGATCTTCTATTCCACGCAATTCAAACTTCACTTCTCCTATTGCAGCTTCAATTTCAGTAGCTTCCTTCAAACTAGGACAGTCAATATCTTGCAAACCGTCTGTCGGATTGACTTGATTCCACCACCAAAAGTTGTAGCTTTTGGAGGAGGTTTAGATGAACCTACAACATAGTTCAGATGTAGATATATTCTATTCCATGTAGGTCAAACTTTACTTTTTCAGTTGTAGCTTCAGTTTCAACAGCGTCCTTCAAACTAGGGTATAGTTGATATCTTGTAAACCATCCGTCAGATTGACTTGATTCCACCACCAAACGTTGCGGCTTTTAGAGGAGGTTCATATTAACCTACAATGTAGTTGTGATGAAGAGATCTTATAGTCCACGTAGCTGAAACTTTACTTCTGATTTATAGCTTCAATTTTAGCAGCTTCTCACTTCACATGTGTGAAGGAGAGACCCTTTTCTGCGCAATAAAGAAGAGACTCTTTTCTGCACAATAGAGAGAGAGAGAGATGTGATGAGATGAGTGAGTCAAAATGAGGAAAATTCTTCCTATATTTATACACAACGATGGTGTTTGAATAGATGCGACTGTTGGGCTTCTAAGCCTACATGAGTTCTAAGTTGGCTTGATAATAATTCCACAATCAAAATAAATTCATATCTCCATGAATACTTATTGGAATCAGATGATATTTATATCAATCATATACCTCTCGATGAGAGGAATATACTGAACATATTATCAGCCATGAATGAGATGACCCACATGAATTTTTTCCCTAGTTTCCAATTCTAACACTCCCTCTCAACTAGGGAGAAATTCATCTACAATCTGTCTATCAGTCGTTATTATTCATCCATCAAATGAATTGCCCTGTACAGCTTGATCCTTGCCCTGCTCTACTCTATTCCTCCTGTTCTACTTTGTCTTGTTCTACACTGTACTGATCTGTATTGTTCTGCTCTATTCTGTTCTGATCTACTTCTGTTTGAATTATGAAGAAGAACAAATGATGAAGGATGTATCATACTGACTCAAAGTCAGTCTCAAAGTATGTACCACTAGTCCATGACCAGTCTCAACCAACTCAAAGTTAGCGTCATAGTGAGTACAACTCCTATCACTGGTCCCAGACCGCTAACATCCTCCACTGACTCAAAGTCAAACTTAGAGTGCATACCACTGGTCCTAGACCAGTCTCAACTGACCAGAAGTCAACTTCATAGTAAGTACCATTCCTACCACTGGTCCCAGACCAGTATCACAGTCTTAAAGAGTGTACCACTAGTCCTAGACTAGTCTCAACCAACCTGAAGTCAGCGTCATAGTATGTACCACTCCCACCCATCCTAGACTAGTATTGCACTGACACAAGTAAGTCTCAGAGTATGTACCACTGGTCCCAGACCAACCTCAACTGACCCGACGTTAGTGTCATAGTATGTTACAACTCCTACCACTGGTCCTAGACCAATATCATTGATCCCATATCAATGGAGGTCATCCTAATGTAGTGAGTACAGTAGATACAATGATTCATCCATCGGTACTGCTATGGTCCCTAACATCATTTCCCTGCTCATTGATCATATGAGAGGTACTTCCCATGAGTCCCAGACTACATGGGTAGGATGCCTCGATAGGAGAACTAACCAATCTTATCCTCACAGGAGAACACATCAATCCTACTACAATTGCCATGGAGAACACATCAATCTAGGCCACCATGGAGAACACACCAATATATGCCTCACAGGAGAACACATCAATCCTACTACAATTTCCAGCAAGAACACATCAATACAACCATCATGGGAGAACACATCAATCCTGCTACAATTTCCATGGAGAACACATAAATCTAGGCCTCACAGGAGAACACATCAATCCAGGCCTCACAGGAGAACACATCAATCCTGGTATAATCACCATGGAGAACACATCAATCTAGGCCTCACAGGAGAACACATCAATCCTATTACAATTTCCATGGAGAACGCATCAATCTAGGCCTCACAGGAGAACACATCAATCCTGCTACAATTGCCATGGAGAAGACAACAATCCAAGCCTCATAGGAGAATACATCAATCTTGCTACAATTGCCGTGGAGAACACATCAATCCAGGCCTCACAGGAGAACACATCAATTCTGCTACAGTCGCCATGGAGAACACATCAATCCAGGCCTCACAGGAGAGAACATCAATCTTGCTACAATTACCATGTAGAACACATCAATCCAGGCATCACAGGAGAACACATCAATCCTACTACAATCTCCATGGGGAACACATCAATCTAGGCCTCATAGGAGAACTAATCATCCTGCTACAGAGGAGAGAGAATCATCCTATTCCATAAGAAAGCAAATCATCTTGTCCCACAAGAGAGCAAATCATCTTGTTCGATTACACACCACCAGGGGAGGGTAAGTCACATTGTGGGTGTATGTTGCTCCAGTAAGAACCGAAAGCCCATAGAGCTCCCAGAGCTCAATGTATGCAGCATGCAAGACCCTTGTACAAGGGTTTCTTGACAACTCCAAGTCGTTTGGGAAAATCACAGATTAGATCTTTCCTTGGGGCTTTGGCAAGGCATATTGACCTGTACATCATCTTAATGTGATAGAGACTCCTTTCTCATTGACTTACCATTTCTCGGATGATGTTTATCTACTGCAGCAATCGGCGAATATGGGATTCCTCAATAATCGAATCCCACCTCTAGTTGTTATAGAGAATCATAGTGGTACCCAATGTAAACCCAAATATCTCATTGAAGAGCTTTCACAACTAGACTGCCTCTCAGGAGGCCATGCTAGTAGCAATATATTCTGCTTCGGTGTTGCTCAAAGCCACCAACTTCTACTTCCTGCTCATCCAGGATATCGAAGCAGATCCCAAGGTGAAACAACACCCAGAAGTTCTCTTACGGTCCAGCACACTACCTACACAATCAACATCAGTATATCTAAGTAGTCTCACATCTCTGGCAGTGTATCTTAACCCATTAGTAATTGTGCCACAAAGATATCTTAGAAGATTCTTGGCATCAATCTAGTGAGGCTCAACCAAATATGAGCTCACAATGCTAACTGCAAAACATATGTTCAAACAAATATTCACCAAGAACATCAATGTGAATGATTTTATGAAACTCGGAGGAATTTCCCAAATCTGGTCCGAGATCACTACCATATAACTTCTAAAAGTTAAGATCCTCGAGGTAGTCACAGGCTTTCAGTCCATCATACCGAATCTTTCCAATAAATTTACCACATAGTTTCCTTAAGACAGGAAAATCTCCCTTGCCTTCTATCACACTTCAAGTCCTTGGTTCTTCATTTCAAATTTAGCAGCCAACTCCCTCTCACATTTGTGAATGACAGGGTATGCACCTGTTAGAAAGAGGCCATCCACATACATCACTAGTATGAGAGGCTTGTTGTCTTCAACCTTAAGGTAAAGGTTAGGATCAGCTTCACTCCTAGTGAATCCCAGCTTCATTAAGTACCTATTGATCCTCTCATACCATGCTCAGGGTGCCTACTTCAGCCCATAGATAGCCTTCTTCAACATGCATACATGATATTTTCGATCATAAATCTCAAATCCTTTGGGTTGCTCCATGTAGACCTCTTCTTTGATCGAACCGTACAAGAACGCGATCTTAACATCCATCTGTTGTAGGTTCCATCCTTGTGAAGCTGCAAGGGCTACGATCGAGTGGATGGTCATATATCTGGCAATGGGTGCAAATATCACATCATAGTCTATACCTTCCTTCTAGGAGAAACCACAAGCAACAAAACGAGCCTAATACTTTTCCATACTTTCATTTGCTACATGCTTTATCTTGTAAGGCTATTTAGAAGTGACAATTGTCTTATCCTAGGGTCTGGGAACTACTTCCCAGACATCATTCTCCACAATAGACTCATATTCTTTGGTCATAGCATCCTTTCATACTTGATGTTTGATGGCATTTTAGAATGATGGAGGCTCATTTTGTATGATCGTGATGGTGATGGTGAGGTATCCTTGATACTTGTTAGGTTTCTTACTTTCATAAAAGGTTCCTTGAGATGCAGCATTTCCTTCAGCATCATCAAGTATCCCCCTAAGCCATGGAGGCCTCTTCTTAGAAGAGGGAGGCTCAGGTGGATAAATAAGATCCATGGGTTACTCCACATTAGGCATTGTTACATTATCTACCCATAGAAATCTTGAAAGTCTCTGGACAGCTTCCACAATCGTATGGTTCTTGCTTTTCACCACACCATTCTGCTCAGGAGTATGTAGAGTAGTAGTCTCCCTCTTAATGCTAGCCTCAGGTATGCCTGAGTGAACCAACTATAATATATCGGAGGTCTTGCTTAGGCTTGAAAGGAATGGCCCCCTTTTGAGCTTTCCTTCGGCACATCCTAGACATACACATTCTTTCTCTACTTGAAATTCGGGCATCCCTTTATAATGAAGAGGGGAAAACCTTCGATGCCAAAGTTCGGACTGAAGAGATGTGTCATAAGACATGATACCTAGTGAACTTCCATCAACCTGATATAATGAATAAACACAAAACCCAAGAGTAAAGACATCTTTAACATTATTTTTTGATACACGTACCTGGCCATTGCTGAAGGTTACCTTGTAGCCTTTATCTTCCATTGCCGAGATAGACACCAGGCTCTTTCGAAGGTCGAGTGCATTTAATACATCCTGGAATTTCTAGCCTTCTTGAATGCTTGTCCTCCTCCTTGATTACGAGCTCTCCTCTTACCTTTGCTATTGAATTTGCCATTCCTTTGATTTCCACCAGAGGGATTTTGATCATCATCCCTGTGTGAGTCCTTTCTATGAGGGCACTCCCTTGCATAGTGACCTGCTTTATCGCAGATGTAACATCATCCTTTTCTTCCACCCTTAGGTCCAGCCTTTCCTTTTGATTTAGTCCTGGAATTATTTCTTTTCTTAGCATGAGAAGAAAAAGCAGCAGGAGGACCTTTAGGAAATGGCATTTCTTGCTCTTCTACCCTTGTTTCTTCTTGAATGAATCTAGCCATTTCTCTGTCAGTAATAGTCTCCCCAATAGATAGGAGATCATTCTTGATCTTGGTGATTCTTAAGAAGTATGCTTGCATACTCTCATATTTACCCTTCTTGATTTCCATCAGCTTATTTCTAAGAAAAAAAACTTGATTTGCATCATTAACTTTAAATAAACTCACCAGTCTATCGTATATTTCCTTGGAGGTGTCGAGTTTAGAGATGTAGGCCAGCAAGTGCTTGTCGATAGAGTCCCGTATGATCTTCTTCACTTTAACTTCTCCGTTCTTCCATTTGTTCCTGGCAGCAAGAGGTGCATTTGATGGAGGCTCAGTAATATTTCCTCTCACATGATCCAACACTCCTTGACCCTCAAGGGTTAGATCGATAGACATCTTCCATCCGTGACAATTAGCTTTCTCATAGAGCTTGTCTTCAATAGAAAAGGGTGTTGAGGACCCCATCATTCTTTTAGGATAGCCTTGTCAATCTTCTCTTCGGTGATTGCTCTTGCTCTGGCTTTGTCTTCACCTCAGCTCTGATACCATGTTGAGTTATGGTATGTTCTATGCTTATAACAGTTTACTTATTTTTCTTACTATATTCCACAGATTAGCAATCACATGTACATAAAGTAGAGTGTAGATAGAACATTGAACAATCGACAGAAAACAAGCGAACACAAGAGACACAAGATGTGGCTGCTAGCCAGTGACAAAACCCACAATGTGTGGGGAAACCCTTTAATCAAATCTTCTTTTATCTTCAATAATTCATTAGAGAGAAATAGTACAATAAATATGATTTATATCAGCAGTAGCAAACCCTAGATCAACAACATCAACATTAGCGGCTTCATCATCAAACTAGGGCAGATGATATCTCACAAAATAACTATTGGATCAGCTTGATTACACCACCAAAAGTTGAAAATTTTAGATTAGGTTCAGATGAACCTATAACATAGTTCAGATGAGGAGATCGTCTTGTTCATGGAGGTCAAACTTCACTTCTACAGTTGCAACTTCAATTTCAACAACTTCCTTCAAACCAGGGCAGTCGATATCTTGCAAACCATCCGTCCGATTGAAGTCTTGATTCCACCACAAAAAGTTGTAGCTTTTAGAGGAGGTTCATATTAACCTATAAAAATGTTCAGATGAGGAGATCTTTTAGTCCATGTAGGTAAAAATTTACTTCTGCAGTTGCAGCTTTAGTTTCAGCAGCTTCCTTCAAACTAGGGAAGTCGATATCTTGCAAATTGTCTGTCGGATTGACTTAATTCCACCACCAAAAGTTGTGGCTTTTAGAGGAGGTTTAGATGAACCTACAGTGTAGTTCAGATGAGGAGATCTTCTAGTCCACATAGGTCAAACTTTACTTCTACATTTTCAACTTTAGTTTCAGCAACTTCCAGCTTCACATGTGTGAGGGAGAGACCCTTTTCTATACAATAAAGAAGAGACTCTTTTCTACACAGTAGAGAGAGAGTGATGTGATGAGATGAGTGAGTCAAAATGAGGAAAAGTACTCCTATATTTATACACAATTATGGTGTTTTAATAGATGCGATTGTTGGGCCTCTAAGCCTACATGAGCTGTAGGTCGACTCGATAATAATTCCATAATCAAAATAAATTCATATCTCCATGAATACTTATCAGAATCGGATGATATTTATATCAATCCTACACATTTTGATGAGAGGAATCTAATGAACATATTATTAGCCATGAATAAGATGATACACACGAATTTTTCCCTAGTTTCCAATTTTAACAGGATACCTGCAAATCAAGGACGCATATACATATACATATCTGATATCAAAACATGAAACCATTGTATCGACGCAACCATCCAGATAATATGGAGTATATGAAAGGATCCATGGTATGGGTGCAGCCATCCAAATGAGAAGGATCATTTTTAAATGTAAGATCCAAGGTATGGTCACAACCATCTAATATAGAAGGTTCACAAAAAATGTAAACCATGGTCTGGTCATAACCATCTGTATAGAAGAGACACGTGTACAATCAAGAATAACTTATAGCTCCATGTAGCCTAAGTCATATCAGACAGGACTTAGGATCTTGTTCTCCATCCTGACTTTATCAAAGTATGAATTTCAACATGAAAATAAATGTGTTGAAGTCAAACATTCTAGAAAACCACCTGATTACTGGTCAATTATGTGGACCGTTAAGAGGCACGAGAGAAACCACCAACAGTTAAAATGGCTGTCAAGGTAAGATAGTATAGTCTGTGAAAGTGATAATGAAACTGAAGTCAAACACTCATGGAATCATTTAATCGAAATCCAATGATGAATACCTATCGTCGGATGCAAAGAACATTCCATTAAATTATGCAAGATGCAAGCTCCAAGGTACTGAAAGGGAGTTTCTAAGTCATCTTCCTCGATAATGAGATGAGTTCGCTAGGAAGGGACCATCAAAGGAGGGAAATGATGAGTCCCCCATAATTAACATGAAACAAGTAATAAAGTGGAATGATATGAATAAGATCCCAGATGATAACAATGGGTTAAACAATATATAGGTAAATAAATGCAGATAGGGCTTCTCTTGAACATTGGTACATGACTCCGTAGTGTGGCAGTATTTGAATCAACATAGGACTGATGAAAAAATGGAATAGTCAAATGAGAGGAAAAAATGGATAACTCAAACCTGGGAGAACAAGTTACTAAGTGAGGATATCCCAAATCCTACATGAAAGGAGAAGAGTGCCATGTTCAAGATCAACATGTTTCCTATACAAAGGATGTTTCATCTTCATTTTTCCCTTCTATTTCTAGTGATTACCCAAATTATTTTTATCGCAATATTGAAGGGGATAACATATGCTTGTCATGTAAGTTCATTTTTGGAATGAATTCATCCTAGTAAGTTTTACAAGTCCTAGAAAGGAGAAACTTGGTCACATCATGGTGATGAGTCTTTCATCATAAAATTTTAATGAGTTTGGTGTAAGAATAACTCGGTATATTTTTCGTATTTAGAGAGTTTGAAAAAGAGATGAAAAATAAAACTCCATCGTGTTCCTTTTTGTAATTTGTCCCTCGAACCCAAAAATGTAGAAAACAATATTCGAGAGAACCTCTTGACCATGTCAATCAAGGTGTACCTTTTTCGTCAATAGTCAATCTCAGCCTGAAAAAGCAGTAAACGTATACGGAGATGACACAAATTCGTTTAATTTAACAAGTTCGAAATAACAAATACTTAGTGATCTTTTCAGTTTTTGGGAGTCAGAAAGGGGCTTAAATATGACTCCAGGGGGGTTCCTTTCTTGTTTATTTTTAACAAGTCCGAAAAAGAGATAAAACAAAAAATCGTGAGAATCAGTAAAAACTAATCACTATCCACCGAAAGCACCTGTAACTACATAAATAAATGCACCCATGACTGATATCGAGAAATAATAAAAAAATATTATTAAAATATTGACAAAAAATAAGTTAAAAACTTATAAATAACCAAATGTAACATTATTTTTTACCATTTAACCAATGTAAGATTTGAAAGTGCATTTGTGCCCTAATTTGCTTGATTTTCAAGTGACCATTATGGCAGATTCAGGGTGTCATTTCGCAAATCGTCTGCATCAGGTAAGAGGTTTGTCATTACTTTTGCATTTCATCACATTTTCATGCATTTTCAATGGAATTTTATGTCCTAAAAGGGAGAAATTTCAAATTTTTGAGCATCGCTGATTATCGCGGGTTTGGTCATCAGACCTATGATAATTTCTCTTGAGATAAAATACACTCGCGATGGCATCACATTGTAATTAAAAATAGAGCTGATGGTGCCAGGACATAATTTTTGTAGGAAAAACTCTTATTTTAAGGAAAAAATCTCAATTTCAATCCATAAAAAAGTTTTTTAATTGGTGTTAAATGATATTTTGTAGGAGATCATGGTTTTGGAATGGAAAGAAGGAGGCCATGAGGCTCAAGACCATCAAGCATCCCAAAATCCAGAATGCATAAATGCCTTGAGAGATTATGGGTTGCTCAAGCTCTTCAGGACCATAAGACTGAGGGCTCAAATGGAATTGCTACCCCATTTGATAGATCTTTGGGATGTGGATCAATAGATCTTCATAATCAAAGGCCGGGAATTGGAAATATAAGAATGATACATTTATTTCATCATAGGATTGTCCCAAAGAGAAGAGAGAGTCCAACTCTTTGGATCTCGCCTAGGTGGTGAGAGTACTAATGTTTTGATTAGGAGGCATTGCACAAGTGCAGAGATGATGAGGGGTGGGAAGGTGAATATCGCCACAATCACCAACAAACTTCTCTATGAACCATCCTATACACCATAGCTTATGTATCTGGGATATAAGCCCTTCATGAGCATTCAAAATCCAAATTTTAGTATGTAGTTGAGTGCCTGAATCCCATCATGTTCAACTGGTTTGAAGACCTTCTAGTGAATATGAAGAGATAACTGACAAAGGGGAAGCAAGGAAACCTAAGGAAATTTGGGTTTGGCTCAATACTAGTGAATTTCTTCCTAGAGCAGGTGCACTTATTCTGGTATTAGTGGGCACAGGTACCAGATCCTACCCCACCAAGATTTGATGCTAGTGAGGTGGAGTCAAATCATGCCTCGACGAAGGATTGGTCAACAAATGTACTACCCTCCAAAGACTTTTAATTAGGTTCAACGCAAATTAGTCATGGTGGATGACTATGCATATGCTGGCACAAATTTTAGATGGGATCCAGATCTACTTGTGCCATTGGGGGAAGAGTGGACTGATGTAGGTAAAGACTTATTTTTTTTGGCTTTTTTCAATTCTTATAATTTTTTTTTGTAAAAGTGTAAATTGAGACTCAACTTATGGTAAATGTGAAGATGTGGGACCAAAAAAATGCCTAGCATGTTTTTAATAACATAATGTGGTTCTCATCAGATAGTGGGTGTTGATTACGAGGAAGGGGCAGACCCATTAATCAAGATGGAGTGCAACCTAGATGCAATTAACCGGGGAGCTCTAGAATATGCTACTATAGACGAGGTACCACTACACTAGTAGAGACACACAATGACAATATTTGCAAGACTGTGTCGAATGTTAGGTCGAGTGATTAGAGCAGTCTCGTGCTACCATGAGCATCGTGCTTGTAGATAGCATTTCTAGTTATTTTACACATTTTGTAGGCTTTGAAATCCAAATGTCTCAGAACACTTTATTTTTTGAGATTTTGATGCAAAAACTTCGATAGACATGATATATATATATATATATGTGATGTGTGTTGTGTTGGTGTGTGTGTGTGTGTGTCTATATACATATACATATACATATACATATACATATACATATACACATATATATATATATATATATATATATATAAATCTCTGTGTGTGTGTGTGTGCGTGTGTGCGCGCGCGCGTGTGTGTGTGTGTGTTATAAGAATATGATCAATTTTATAAATGACGAAATGTATATCAATAACATAACTTGCTAATACATTTTTTAATGTATTCAAATTGCGTGGAATGTGTTGATATGTGATAAAATCAAAAAAAGAAATCCATTAATAAAACATGTAGATACATACACAATATTTGAGGATTTCTTACAACATAATGATTGTTTAACTGTAACACAACAAGTTGTGAGTCTAACTTGACAACTAAACCTCTAATTCCAAGATAAACTGCTTCTGAGAATAGTTCAATGGCTGAACTATATTCAAAAATGTTGTTAGAGGTCCGTCCTATGGAAATACCTTGTAAACAAATCAACTCGCCATCAGGGGCATAGAGTACCCATGTTGCAGAAGACAAATTTCATGTGTTATGACAAACACCATCAAAGAAATTGACATAATGAATTGATGACATCTGCAAATTGAGTGGAACACAAGGTAAGTAGAAAAACACATGTCAGCAAAGTAAACAAACACACCAAAAATAAAAAATCACACACTAATGAATTCATAGAATAATGTACTAAAAGTCATTACACGAATTTCACACATAATACTTTTTCAAATGCGACCCATTTCAGGGATGTGAAAATGCATTTCCTTCGTAATCAACTAGCTCATAGGCACCTTTTTGTAAAACAAATTTGACAATATATGGCCCATGCCACATAGGTTTGAACTTTATAGTGCCTAACTTATCATTATCCTGATCATAAAGGAGGACTAGGTTGACTTCGGAAAATGTTCAAGGAGAAATGGTTTGATCAAAATGAGCTTTGACATGTTTCTTTTGGGCTTTTATTACCAAAGCAATGACGCGATGGGTCTCATCAAGCCTCTCAAGGTTGATTAGCCATTCCTCTTTGGGTGAGGTATTAGGAAGAAGTTCGACAACTAATTTGAGCAAAGGGATTTCACATTCAATAGGGAGCATTGCCTCTAAACCATAAACTATATGGAATGGAGTAAATATAGTGTTTGTCTTAGCGGAAGTCGTGTAAGCCCAGAGAGTTGAGAGTAACATTAATGCCAGTCCTTTTGTGCTTCCCAATGGTATGTTGAAGCATAGTAACAAAAAAATTATTAATTTCTTTGACTTGGCCATTGGCCTATGGATAGTAAGGAGTTCAACTATCATGACGAAGGCCCAACTAAGCAATCAACTTCACCATCATGTACTAATGGAAATGTGATCCATGGTTAGTTACAATGGCTTTATGAACACCAAAATGTGCTATGATTTGGTTGAAGAGGAATTGAGCACCATTAATACCATTAGCATTGTATGTGGGCATTGCCTCAGCCCATTTAGTAAAGTGGTCAATGAAAATGATATTATATCCATGCCCCCTAGTTGAGCAAGGGTTACATGTCGTGAAGTCTATGTGCCATTTAGTGAATGGTCCAATGGTAACTACTCAGTGTAAGGGTACTGTCAAGGGGTGCTGCCTATAGTTAAAAATATGGCATTCATGTAATTTTTGAACAACCATAATACAATCTTTAAAGATAGAAGGTCAGGAATAACCAACAAGAAGTATTTTTTGAGTAGTGGTGTAGCCTGATATATGACAACCACAGGTTGTAGAGTGGCAGTCATTCAAGACCCATTTAGCCTCTTCAAGTGCTATACATATTTGAATAAAAAAGTCCACACCGACTTGGTACAATGTAACACCAAGAATATGATATGGTTTGGACTGATGTTAGATGCGACGTTGGTCGGATTGAGACAACATAGATGAGAAGGTCTAGGTTTGAATATAAACGATAATATCTCGATACTACAGGTCAAAAGTGTTGATGAGGAACAAAGTTTCATTAGGAATCTGCTCAGTAGAATCAGTAGAAGTTCTTGTAGATAGAAGGGCACATATCAACTCAGTAAAAATAAGTGATTTCTTTGTTTTGGCAGTAGTAAACTCTAAATAAAACTCCTACAAGATAACAATCCACTTGGAGTATTTGCCCCCAGTAATTGACAAGTTAATATATAGGTCATGGGGATGCAATTAGAAATCACTGTGATTTTCCATAAAAGGATATAATGACGGAATATTTGAAAAACATAGACTGTTGCTAAGGCAAGATTTTCAACATCGCCATATCGATATTTAGTGTCAAGAATATGTTAGCTTAAATAATAAACCACATGTTCATTTCCATCATTGTCATCTTGAACTAACACCATAGGAATGGTAGTTTCAGTTGCAGCCAAGTATTGGAAATAATTGCATCGATAATAAGGGGGATGTAGTAAAGGAGCACTGATAACCATGTCTTTCAAAGCATCGATGGATTTCTTTGAAACTTCAATCCAAATGAAAGGGATCCCCTTCTTAAGTGAGTAAAACCCTTAATGTGTACAACGTAGTTAGGAATGAATTGATGAAAAAAGTTAGCCTTTCCTTGCCAGATTTACAATTTTCAGCAATGAGGTAGGGGGCATAAGTTGAAAATAACCGAAAATTTTAAAGGATCAATTTAGGTACATTCATGGGACACGAAAAAACTCAAGGATTGACTAGATTCAATGCAAAAGAACGCACTTGTGCGGATTGACATGGATGTTATACTGTCGACATCGCAGAAAGATGGATCCTAAGTGGTCTGTATGGTCATGATGCTTAGTAGAATGGATTGGTAAGTCATCAAGGTAAGGATGAAAAATTTATTGAATATCATGAAACACATAAGACATTGCTCTCTGAAAGGTAGTGCCAACATTTTTTAAACTGGAAGGAAGCTTCTTATAGGAAAAAGTGCCCCATGGACAGATAAAGGCTGGCTTATTTTGATTAGAAGGTGAAATTTTGATCTGGTTGTAGCGAGGAAAGCCATCCATAGACGAGAAAATCTCACTCCCAACACACTCATCAATGATTTGATCGATAAATCATTGGGATAATTGTCTTTTGGACAAGTGTGATTAATGTCACGGTAATCAACACAGACGTGAATTGTACCCTACTTTTTGGCAACATGGATTATGTCAGACACCCATTCTGTCAATGGGATGGGATAGATAAAACTAGATTTTAAAAGCTTTTCCACTTCTTCATTAATACAAATAGCCATTCGAGGACGCACAAGATGAATTCATTGGCAAATAGGCTTTGCACCAGGATAGGTAACTATTTCATGCACCACTATTACTAGATCAATACTAGGCATTTCCTCGTATGACCACATGAAGACATCTCAGAATCTTTTGAAAAGTTGAGTGTAAAGCCTTACTTCATAGGGAGAACAAGACACCCCAATATGAACTGTTATCGACAATTCTAGGTTTAATGGAAACGTCAGGAGGCATGGTTGCAATAATGTTTGCCATATTACCCTCAGATAGAACTTCATGCACCAAAACATGTGTTTGAAGTGGATGCATTGGGAAATTGGGAAGAAATGCTTCAAGACATGAAGGCATCTCACTGAGGCTGGGAAGAAATGAAGAATGATGATGGAGACTGTTACAAGTAGTTTCATCTAAAGAAATAACCATAAAAATACTCTCGTCGATGGGTAATGTCTCGTTCAAAGGATCCAGAGTATCCCAACAACCAAGCTAAGGATATGGTACATAAGCATCCAGGTTCAACTTCATACTAGAAACATCATGAATTTATGAAGTGGTCATTGAAGCCAAGAAAATTTCTTGATAGTCTTTCTCTAATGGACTTAACGTCGTAGAATCGCCAAACGAATCAATTTAATCTGGAGTAGGAATAATCCAAGGATCCATAGAAATCAATATCATATTAGTCAAACTGACATTCAAAGGTGGGATAGTAAAAGTACCCATTAAAGTAGAGTCTTTGAAAAGACTTGCCCCTACACTCTCATAAGGAATCAAGGTACTTCCCACCTATGGGACATTTCCATTCGACAAACCAGAGGAGAAAAAAGATGGTTGGTCAATAGTGACAACTTTTCCTTCGTGAGGAAAATGAAGCACCTATAACAAAGAAGAAACCTTACAAAACAAAGTGTGGGTCAAACATCGCATGAGAAGAAGGTTTTAACTGAGATTCATATCTACAACTTCCTCTTCTAGCTCAATAGTCTTTCCTTCCAACATGATCAGAAAGTTTGTCAAAATACCATATGCACAGGACCCTCTCCCATCAAAGGCCTCCAAAGTGTTTTGGGATTGATTAAGAGAAGGAGAGGCAATGGCCTTCCATCACGAAACAATCATGATGCAAGTGAAAGCACCTTCATCAATAACAGTCCAATGGATCTTGTATCCTTTAATAAGAATATGAATCGGAAAGGCAATCTGATGAGGAAGATGAGGAATGTGGCTTTCAAGATCAAAGTTAATTAAACTCAAATCGACGGGATAAATAGTACCTATATCAGACAACAATGATTTTTGTTGCATTGGACGGGTTTGGAGAACCTGAAAATTAGACATTGTTGAAGGTGTTTGAGCTAAATACTCAATAATATTATAATGTTGTGCAACTCTAGCACTCATATTATAAGATGATTTCCAAAGTAGACCCTTGGGAGGTGGTCAAATTATGGAATCATTCTTAGGACACTAAATATGGAGTGGACCAAAACTGGATGGAGTATAAGTAGAAGGTATATCAGTGACTTCTTTCTCCATCATCAGATTTTTAATATTTTGATAGTATTTTGTTCGAGTAGCAATAAAAAAGGTGATGAACCTTGCTTCATGAAAACTTGAAAACCAAGGGAGGAAGAGAACTACAATTTGTCTACCAACTGTGTCTGCTGAGAATGAAAAGGTTCTTTCAAAATAGTCAAAGTCCCTTTCAAGAGCAGTTAACTTCATAACATTAGAGACAACCCTTGGTGTAATGATATATCTCATAGATGAGGCAATGATATTTCGGTTTTCACTTGGAAGCATCATGAGCAGATGATTTGGGTGGATCCTGCTCCAGGGTATCAGTTTTGGCTTTACCTTTACCATTTTTCTCAACTTTTGAGGCCTTATCTACTACGGTAGACTAAAAAACATGTTCCTCAGAGGTTTTACCAGAATTTGGCAAATGTTTGGAGGATTATTGGAACCAGTGTTTGAAACTGATTTTTTCTTCGAGCAAGCATTAGTGCAAGTCTGAGGCACTAAACTAGTTACACCATCAATAGGTGGCACATCGGGAGAATTTGAGGCTATCGGATCTAAAGATGGTCTTGCAGCATTAGGAGACATCTCATATAATGTGCCAGATTATGAATAGACTAAGTCTAGATACTGAGCATAGGCAATAGCTTCTTCTTCAATAACACATTCTCCCATAGCTATATCGTTAACAATATTGTTAACAAAATATTTTGTGAACCATTCAGTCAACAACTCTTCAAAAATATCGAATTTGATGAGGCGATGGTAACGTATCCATTCAGGAATATGATCAGAAATATGGGTCGTGGTATCTTTCTTAAGGGATGTGAGAAAATGAGTGCCAGCTTCATACTGAACCAACAATTGGAAGTGGTTGAGGAAGGCCATAGCTAAATAGTTAAAGCCAACATAGGTAGCTTGAGGAAACTTGATATACATTTTTACGACAGAAGTTGTTAAGGTTTTTTGAAATAGGTGAAGATGGATATAATTGACAATGTATGAATTTGAAGAGCACCATTACATGGGCTTGAGGGTCCTCTTTAGACTTTCCTTCAAATTTACGCCAATCGCTTGGAATTTTAGTTGGAACCAGAGGCCAAAAAGGTGAATGAAGAATAGGACCATTTGTGAGCCTCGAGACATCAGGAAGTTCCAATGTAGCCAGAAAGGGAATTGCAAATTGAGCGACATGTAGGGCTTTTGAGGAGGCCCAAACTGCAGGTTCCAACCTTGCTGGTAAGGATTTTTCCCCCACACTAGAGGATGTTTTCCATAGTGATTTGATGTTTCCCCCACTAAGAGTTATCTTAACCATAAGGTAGATTTTATCTAGGGTAGGTTTGATATTGACCTACCCTAGTCCATTGATAAGAATTATACGTGGCATATGGATTGTAAGGTGATTGAAATTCTTCACTGTGGACCTGAAGAGATTGGTTGTGCTGCTACAAGGATTAACCTTGTGCTTGCATGGGTTGAGCTTATTGATACACATATGAACGTTGCAGCTTTAGAGGTTGACCCCGTTACTGCAAAGGCTAACTTTTTCTTCTGTAAAGGTTGACCTTGATGTTGGAAAGGTTGGCCTTGCGAGTACAAAGGTTCAGTAGGCTACTAAAAAGACTAAGTTTGTTGCTGTAAAGGTTACAACGGTTGTCCTTGGTTTTACAAAGGTTTCTATTCCTGCCATAGTAACTTCCCTTACTGTTGTAGTAGCTTCCCTTGTTGCAAGGGTTGCCCTCACTGTTGCAAGGGTTGCCCTTGTTGTTGTAAGGGTTTCCCTTACTACTACAAGGGTTTCCCTTGTTGTTGCGAGGGTTGCTACACAGTTCCTTGGGATATACCTTAAGGTTATTGGTAATTTCCGAATTGAATCTGACCACATCTACTAGGAATAGTGGATTGATAGGGTTGGACATAAGCTCCTTCTTGTGGAGTGTCAGACGGATTTGCCAAGGCTTGTGAACCACATTGGACATAAACCTGTTGGAATGTTATTTGAGCTATATAAGGCTGTTGATATTGGATATTACCTGAACTTTATGGACCAACAGGGTTAGGAATACCACCAAAATAAGGTTGACTAACTCCAACCATGTGAGTTTGTAATCCACTCACATTAGTTTCACCTAACATAAGAGGAATATTTAGATTCCCCCTAGGGTGGTGGCACACTTTTTCCAATTGATAGAGGAGTGGAAGAGCTAACTAAAACCTGACTTCAAGCATTTGGTTGTACCAGAAGAGTAAGTTGAAATGACGGTACAGGTTGTGATGAAATTGTAGGTTGAACTGGGACTGACATGAGTGATGAGCCCCAAATTGGATAACTTATTGGGCTCATTTTGCCTAATTATCCTTGTTCAGTCCTTGTTCAATCTTCCATTTTTCATATCTTATGCATTATTTTTTAGTATGTTTATGTCATTTGTACGAATAAAAGTGGTCACTCTTCCTAGGTGGCTAACACATGCCTATTTCAAGTTTTTTGACACATGTTGGAGCAAAACCGAGCAATCATGGGCTAGATGATAGCCAAGCTTGAGGTGAGGATTCGTAGGGGGGTTGTCTATGACATTAAATAGCACTTCCTCGGGATCTTCACCCCCAACTCCGAGCTTACAGGCCATCGAAAACGGATCGTGAAGGCAGCCAAGCAGATTTTGGAAAAGGGGTTGTTTACTAACAGTTTGGACAACCAAGTTCCCTAGATTTAGGAGGCCTGCTAGGGCCCTCGTGGTGTATAAATGATAAGGCCTCAACCTTCATAAGGGACTTTTGAAACCATTGCATATTTTTGCACTACAGTACTGTCACCTTTAGCTTGTTCTCTTGTAGCTATTTTGGCATAACTTTTGGCTGATGACTATTTTTTGATAATGATAAGCGGTCCTATTTTATATCAACTCTTAGTTTTCTATAGGAGCCATAGCTCTCAGGGTTGGGCCCAACCTAAGATCCTAGGGCCTCCTTTATGTACTGTTATATTTCCTTTATGCATCGTTGTTTTCCTTTTTATGCATTTGCAAACGTATTTCTGTTGGGCAAATTAAGTTGTGTTGATTAACTAGGTCACTGTTTATGAATAGAATTACTTCAAATGTTTAGAATAGATTGGTAGGATAATAATAGGGAAAAAAGCTCCAGAAAAGGGTCAACAAACACTTTTGGTTTCACCTTGTCCTTATTGGATTAAGGGCTGGAATTGAAGTAACCGTTCTGTCCCAAACAAGAATACTAGTTTGCCTTGCGATGCAATCATTACTGTGTTGTTTTCATTTGCCGAAGTTGGTTATGTGTTCAGATCTCTCGAATGCCTAATTGCGTAATTTATATATATGGTTCTCCTTTAAATAAAGCTGTTGTTCGTTCACTCTATTGTTAGCTAGATTAGATTAGCTAGGACTTTGATTACTTGCAAGACTTTGTTGATTCAGTTGAATGTACACAGTGCAGAGCATCTCTACCACTCTTTCATCCACCTAAGCTTCATTAGAGCCATCTATTCCATCTCCTAGTTAGGTTCCTCATCTCACATCTATCCTCTTGCCCACGTAACCCTACCTTTTTGTGAAATCATTGTTTCAGCCTTCTTTGAGCCTATTCAGCCTTCTACACCTTCTCACCACTCCATCCACCAGTCTCTGGGCCACTTCAGACCCCTATCCTACCTCCATATCCATTCATGCATCTTCCCTCACTCAGCCATCCTGCAAAATCCCATTTTTAAACATCCAGTAGAAATTTCTGAACATCTTATAGAAATTCCTGAACATCCTGTAGAACCCCTGCAAACTTCCTGTAGAAGCTCATAAATGAGCTTTCTTGATAGCCAAACTTTGTGAAACTCTCCAGAAGGGTGTTAGGGGCTCCTTAGACCCTATATAAACCTTCCCGACCTCTTCCAAGCATTTATCCTCGTTGATCCACCCCTGCATAGTCAAGAACATTGAAAGCATATGCATGATGAAACTGACGACATAATCAAAAATACAAAAAGATGTTTTCTTCAGATAGAGGTAGTCTGGACACATGTATTTTACCTTCATAGAAGAAATGGCATCTCTTTTAGTATTTTTCATTCTCTTCTTTGCATCAGTAGGACTAGCTGGTAGAATGAGGGTTTACTAGGGTTTGCGCTTTCCCTCAGTTTTCAATCTCTTTTCGCAAATAGATTAGCTTCCTTTGAGTTAGCTTTCATCCATCAATTAAAAAGCTTCTTCTAAGAGCTCATAGAAGTTGGCTTAAGCTCCTAGTGGACTTGTGCCAGCTGACCAAGTGACAACTGCGACAAGAGCTAGTATGTGTGCATACAAGACTGTTGCTTCCAAGTTTGTTACAAACTACCGGGTTGATAAAAGTAAAGAAGGGAGTCCCAAGAGTTGTAGCATTATTGCTGCAATATGTATTGCCCACCATCTTTTTGGTGCCGTTGCCGGGGAAGCATCAGAGTATTGGTGATTGTTGTTTTTCTTCCATTTTCTGCTACAACCTTCTGCTGAGTAGTTTATTTCATTTCCGTTTTGCAATTTCATTTTCGCAAAAGTAGAGTAAACATTTCCTGCTTTCATAGATTAGCATTTCAATTTTGCAATTTCAATTCTACAAGTGTAGATTAGCATTTCAATTCTGCAAGCATAGCTTATCATTTCAATTCCGCAATTTCAATTTTGCAAGCGTAGCTTAGCATTTCAATTTCACAATTTCAATTCTACAAAGTAGATTAGTCCTTTCTTGCTTTCATTTCAATTCTGCCTTTTCATTTCAGCAAGATAGTTAGTTGCCGTTCAATCTATTTTAGTTTTGCAGGTACCAACAGGGAGAGAATAAAAAACAAAAGCAATCAAAATTCTTTCCATTTCATGCCTCGTAGGAATAGAAATAAAACCGGCAAATTCTTACCCAACACCCCAACCACATCACTGAGTCAACCTTCTCTCTTCTCTAGTGACAGTGAGCCAGAAGAACCTATAGGTGAACCTCCTAAGATATAAAAAGTTCCTATAACAAAAGAAGTGTTAGAGAACACTCCATCTGAAGCCATGGCTGACAACCGAAATGGTAGAAAAGAAGATGAGAGAATAGAAGGTGCCTTTCCTATCCGAGAGACCAACGGGGACATGAAAATGAAAAACATAAGTCCCTCAGCTTTACCTCACTTCCATGGATTGACTACTGAAGACCCTGATACCTTCCTGTTTGAGTTTGTTGTCCTTTGTCGAACTTACGACTATGCTGAGGACAAGCAAAAGTTGAAACTCTTTCCCTCTACCCTCAAGGACGCAACATTACGCTGGCTCATGGGGTTACCTAGAAACCGTATCACCACTTGGGCTTAGATGCAGCAAGCTTTCAATGCCAAATATCAGGACTACAGTAGGTCCAAGGAAACCAAGGGATAAATCTTTCGGATGACCATGGGAATCGATGAGTCTTTAGAAGATTATGAGGAAAGGTTCCAACTTAGTTATAAATGGGCCAGGTGCACACTTGACCAGAAATCTCTAAAGTTGGTTATGCTCCGAGGAGTCCCTGAAGACCTTCTGGACACCCTTAACATGCTGGCTGGAGGGGACATCTACCAACTACCTTATGAGGAAATAAAGACCATATTTAGAAACCATTCTAGGGTGGCCCGGAAGAGAGGTAGGGGGAATCCATTTTCAGCTAGTACCACCTTCTCCAAGCATGAGTTTGCTAACCAGATGGAAGACCTCAAGAGTGAGATGAGACAGACTATTGCCATGCAACTTGATACCTTCTAAATGCAGCAAAAGAAAGAGGAAGCTGAGAGGGCTTTGGCTATTTTTTGTTAGGATATTCCGACACATAGGAAATAGTTAAGTTCAACTTGGTCTAGTATAGAGTTAGGTATAGAGTTAGGTAAAGTGTGTTTCTTTACTGTTGTACATTTTGTAACTTACAATCCAACGTTCACGATATGTAGTGATCCGACGGTTCATTCTCTCCTCGGTATTACCAACACTTGATCCGTGGCTTGACACCCGATTGGTCCATGAATTCTATTTAAAGCGCATGGAGGGTCATTTGTAGGTTAACCGTGCATGAGAGAAGCTTATGTAAATTTTCATTTTTTATTAATAAATTGCCTGTAGTGGCCACGTTGGCGCAGGCCGTGGACTATTTCCCTCTCTGAGGGTTTTAACCACATCAAAATACTGGTGTATT
>APFE031603269.1:0-12783 GCA_000404065.3 Pinus taeda | reverse complement strand
TCTTGGTTCAACAAGAAACAGAGTTCGATTGCCTTATCTACAGCTGAAGCAGAATATGTTGCTGCTGCATCTTGCGGCACTCAACTCCTTTGGATGATGCAGACCTTGCAGGATTTTCAAATCGATTGTACTCCACCTGTCTCCATCTTATGTGATAACACAAGTGCAATCAGCATTTCAAAGAATCCAGTCATGCATTCGAAGACAAAGCATATACCGATCAAATATCATTTTCTTCGGGAACAAGTTCTTGAACAAAAGGTCAAATTGGAGAATGTTCCTTCTAAGGAACAAGTTGCTGATATTCTTACCAAACCACTGCCCAGGGAAACTTTTGAATATCTCAGACAGAAGTTGGGAGTAGTTGATGCATCATCCTGCTGTTAAATCTTGTCAGTTTCAGAGAAAAATGAGTGTGCACGAGTTGCCCGAGGAGGATCTGTGTACATACGCCGGTTTGTGCAGAGACAGTTGCGTATATGGAGGCTTGATGGATATCAGTAAGGACAGGCTCTGGTTGAAGATAGTCTGATATGGGTCTGACAGAGACCATCTGGCACAGGTTCAGGGGGAGCAGACGAAATTCTAATGATGCATTGTTGGCATTATCTTAGAAGCTTTTGGTTCTAGTTCACAGATGTTTTTGGTTTCAGGTGGAACGAAGGCAGAGAAAGAATATAAGGAAATCAGGGTTGCTGATCTGAATGGTGATTGTCAGATGCTGCTACTATCAGTTATTGGTGACTTTCATAAGTCTGGCTCTAGATATTTCGTCTCTATGTCATGTATCTCTTTTATGGTGCCAAGGTCATGTAACGACCTATCTTGGTTTCCCCACTATGCCTGGGATGAAGATGTAATGTTCTTGTTTATCATGTGTAAAATTTTGATGTATCCCCACTTGGTTGGGTGATGGATGTATGTATGAGTCCTTGGTGATAGGAAGGTCATTTATGATAGAGTCATGTTCTTCTTGTAAAACATATTTTTGCAGAGCTTGCTTATAGTCAAGGGGAGCATGAACAACACACTTCAGAAGAGCAGAGACTTCAGCATGTACTTAGAGGAAGCATGGACAGAGTGGTACACCTTGGCATATACAAAGGGAGAGCTCATTCAGAGATTTCAACAGGTACTCAGGGGGAGTATGGGCAGCAGAATGCTTCTCTAGGAAAGAGATTATCTTGGTTCGCCCTTTGCCCTTGATGTCAAAGAGGGAGAGTGATTTGGTGTTGTTGCCATCAAGTCCAAAGGGGGAGATTGTTGGCATTATGATGCATTTGTTGTACTTGATGGCAACCCACTCATAGAAGATCATCTCATTTAGTTATAACTAGATGAATCTTCAAGAAGAGATATTAGATGTGACTGAATGCCTGGGGTGCAGGACAGCTCAAGGGAATCAGATGATAGTTCTACATGTGACAAGTTAGCTTTGCCATCAAGTCCAAAGGGGGAGATTGTTGGCATTATGAGACAAGTGTTGTCCTTGATGGCAAATCATCTCAGATGATAAATTATAATGCAGCAACGTTCACGCACTTTCATGAAGATAAAAGTTTATTTCATGTGGAGAAAAGTTCACGCACTTTTATGCGGAGAAAATTTTATTTCATGTAGAAAAAGTTCACGCACTTTTATGTGGAGAAAAAGTTTATTTATGTAGAAAAATTTCACGCACTTTTATGTGAAGATAAAAGTTTATTTCATGTGGAGAAAAGTTCACGCACTTTTATGCGGAGAAAAGTTTATTTCATGTAGAAAAAGTTCACACACTTTTATGTAGAGAAAAGTTTATTTCATGTGGAGAAAAGTTCACCCACTTTTATGCGGAGAAAAGTTTATTTCATGTGGAGAAAAGTTCACGCACTTTTATGCGGAGAAAATTTTATTTCATGTAGAAAAAATTTCACGCACTTTTATGTGGAGAAAAAGTTTATTTCATGTGGAGAAAATTTCACGCACTTTTATGTGGAGAAAAATTTTATTTCATGTGGAGAAAAGTTCACGCACTTTCATGGTTGGTTCATGGTATTGGTCTGACAGTTTTTTTATCCTATGGTTTTGGTCCGTGGTATTGCATCCAAAAGTGTTGATCCCGTATTGGGTCCATGGTATTGAATTGTTATGGTTTTTGGTCCATGGTATTGTGAAAGGCCTAAGGCTATAAAAGAGGAAGGAGATCATTTGGCAAGGCATCTTCTGAATGATTGAATATCTAAAAAGTGATAGATCTGGAATACTGTGATTGGGTTATGGTGCAGATCTGGATATGAATGAAGAAGGAACCTGAGCGCAAGGAGAAGGATAAGTTCTATTGATGGGTCAAAATCTTAAAGCTGGAATAGTGGTATCTCTATATGATTTTATCTGTGATATGTGGCGCACACTTGATCTATAAATCTGATAATCTATGTTAACTAATATCTGAATGTTTGAAAGAATGAATTTATAGATCTGTACGCAGGTTTTTGAATAATGAAATAGTGTACATCTCTTGATTTATGTTCTAGTTGCTTATGTTTATTGCTACAGTGTTCTAGGTTCAAAAGTGGGGTGTGATTACTGTTATTATGATCTGGGTACAGTCGTCAGAGAAGTGTTTATTTTGATTTAGTTTTGATTGGTGAAAAGGTGATTGGTTGATGTAGAAATTCTTGATGTTTGATTGATTTTATTTGTGGATCCAGTCTGAAAATTTATGAAACGTGGTCCCTGGAAGGAAGAGAAGGTTGTAGTCTTCTGCAGGTAGCAGCCTGCGTACTAGTATTTCAACTAGTACAAGAACTAAGGGGGTTGTAGCTCCCTTCCAAGAGAAGCTAGAAAACGAGAGAGGGTTGTAGCTCTCTGCAGGTAGCAGTCTGTGTACTGGTAAAGGACTGCACCAGTACAGAATCATTGAAAAAAGAAGTTTCTAATTGAAAAGATAGAGACATATTGCATCAGGTGTTTTTCACCCACATTGGGTTTCCACCTTATATCTTGTGTTCTTGTGTGTGATTGTCTTCTGCTCTATTTTTCTGTTCCTGGTTACTGTTTATATGATCCTGATGCACAGATTAGTGTTCAACATCTGTAGAATATTTTAAATTATAAGCTTATATGGTATACACAGGTTTCCTTATCTGTAGTTGCATATATACACGGTTTTCTCTAACTGAAGTAGCGTATATGTTCTAGGTTTGAAAAAGAAAATAATTGACCATATAATATTGATTCACCCCCCCTCTCAGTATTATTTCCAACAAAAAGTGTTTCTTTTTGTATCCTCATAATGTGTTATCATTTCATCTATAAAAATAGCCCAAGTGACAATTTGTTTACAAGAGCAAAGCCATCGATACCATACAAACCTATTTGGTTCCAAATATAAAGTTGCAATGCGTACCATTTGTGTTTTGCACATTATGGAGATCGAAAAATTGTTCCATCTGTAGGATCCATGTTCCGAGATCCTTGCCATCAAACTTCCTCATACCGATCTTTGGAACATCGTGGTTCTTCAATCGAACGTTAGAATCTATGAAATCATGATTAACATTTATCTTGTTCTCATCATGAGTTTCCTTTACCACCCTTTCGCCATTAGTAAGCATTTCTTGTAGAAAATTTGTCAAATCTGTCTTCAAATCTTCCATGCTTGTCTTCAAATCATCCATCTTAGCTTCTATGCCTTTATTTAAACCAACCATCTTAGCTTACATGCCTTTCTTTAAACCATCCATCTTACCTTCCATGTCATACATCTTAGCTTCTACGTCTTTTTTTAAATCATCCATCTTAGCTTTTGTTACTTTTTGTGTGAGTGACATTTGTTGCACTTGGTCTCGTAATTTTGATATATCATGTTGCATTTCTTCCTCTTATTCATGAGTCATGCTAGAGCTTTCAAGTTTTTTATTAGGTGTTTCCATTTTCTTTTTTCGGGGCATCAATTACTGATAATAATGCTTCACTATGCCTTTTAAATTCCTTCAAACTAATTTTTCAAACCAAGCTTATGCAAAAATTAAAAAAAGAAACTACACACATTTTTTTCACTTTGTAGGAGCTTGATATTGAATTTTATGTATTTATGTAATTTTGTATCTCCAAGGTCTGAAATTTCTTCCTACGGTAACCCTTTGAGTATTATTTATAACTCTACAAGTCTGATCAATATTGGATTCTCCAATGAAGAGTTATGCCAAATCTCCCACGATGACCTGAGTATAGTCTTATTCAGTAGAGTGAACTTGTACGACGTGCTGCTGGTCATTGTTTCAACCGTAGGTTCTGAAAATGGTACCCAAAAAACTACAGTCTGTTCTCTTTCTGTAACTTCTTACAAAAATTCAATCTGATGCCCAGAGATAAATTTATGATGATTTTCCAAAAGTGACCTGTTTGGAATGTAATTCGAGAGTCTGCAAAAACCCTAACTTCCTCAGATTATATCTCTGCAATTATAGCGAGACAAGATCTGGAATTCAAAGCTGAGGTTTAGACCGATTTCTTCTCAAATGGGTTTTCTTTTGTAGCTTTTGAAACTTTGTAGAAAAAGAGTTATAGCGGAAATTCCACGATGGTTTGTTTTAGATGAAATTTTGGAGCTTGCAACAACCCTAACTTCCTCAGATCATATCTTCGAAAATATAGCAAGCCAAGATATTAAATTTGGACCCGAGGTTCAACAAGATTTCGTCTCAAATGGGTTTTTTTTTCACTTCTGAAATGTCGTAGAAAAAAATTTATAGTGAAAATTCCATGATGACCTATTTAGAGCAGCAAAACCCTAGAATCCAAAACTCTGATACCAAATGTTATGAAACCAGCTCACAAAAAGATAGAAAAAATAGATCAATGCCTTATAATTCAGCCTCTTCGATGTGCAACCTTCTTTACATACGCAAATGAACAATTCTTGGATGATTCAAATGACAAGACCTCCTTTCTATATATAGGAGTCTAAGGGGTCACAATATAACCAAGCCGACCTAATAATAATAATATAATGGCACAAAAATAACAATAGTAGGATTATATGGGGCACAATAATAACAATATGGGGACAATAGGGGCACATCAATAAAAATAAGGGATACAATGACAATAGTAATGGGGGAATCACTAGTATTATAGGGACCTAACAAAGAACAACAATGGATTTATGGAAAATGATAGTAAAGAACATTAGGGAGACAATTCTAGTAGAGAAATGGTACCCAGATGAATGGGAAACCATGCCGCAGGAACGTTGAATAATGGAAGGTTAAATCTGAGTCCACAAATGTTGATGCCTAACTCTTGGAAATAGAAATCTACTCCTCGAAAATCCTCACTCCACTTTGTGTTTGCCTTGGAGGATTTCATAAAACTAAATTTCGATGGTGCAACCAAAGGAAATCCGAATGCAGCAGACTCAAGAGGAGTGTTTAGAGACCACTAGGACAACACCATCCAAATGTTTGCAATGGATTAAAGAATAGCGAGCAACAATGAAGCAGAACTCTATGTGCTTAAACAAGGGTTAGAAATAACTCAAAGAGAAATTTTCCAGAAAATAGCAGTGGAAGGAGACTCGACACTGGTTATAGACATAGTGAAAAAACTTCAACAAGGAACCCAATGGGAAAAGATAAGACAAAGTTGGAGAACGACAAGACTAGTAAAGGAAATAGGAAACCTGATACAAGGGATAAGTTACATCATCCCAACACATATCCGAAGATTGGGGAACGTGGCAGCAGACTACTTAACACACTAGGGATGTGGCAAACCTGGAAGCAACTTAGATATACTGGCCGAAGAAATAAATCAAACAAAAGGATTGAATAGTGTCACGAAAATTCTAAGAAAAGACATGGAAAAAGGACAGAATCCCCAAACGGGGTGCAGAGGAAAATGGATGCTAGAAGGAAGGAGGCAGGACAACTGGTGAAGGGAGTCAGAAAATAGAAGACGACAAGGGCAACCAAAAACGGTAAGACGATGATGGAGGAAAATAAATGGGTGGGAAGTGGGTGCCTCGACCGAGGACCACACACAAAGGAAGGGGAAGCGGATATGGAAGCGTGGCAAGTGGCGAGTATCTCGATAATGAGGATAGGTAGGTGGGAGAGTAATTTAGGGAAAAAGGTGGCAAGGTAGTAGGGTAATTGCAAGAACAAACAGACGAAGCAGCTGGTGAATGCCAAGAGAAGGGGCGCAACGAAGAGCAACTAAAACTTGTCTGCAACACTTGGTATGTAATTAAAGTTCCCCCCTATGTCGATAGGGTAACAATGCCATGCAAATTGAGAAGAATTTAGAAAATAAGGGGAGAAGTATTGAATATACTAGGAAAATGTTGGTTCTGTGCCAAAAAAAGAGTATCTAATCATTCAATTGAGAGAAGGAATGAAAAATCCGAGTGTTCAAGGATAATTCCTTGTTAACATGGTATGGGTTCAACTTGATAGCTTTCTTGGAAGGGTGGGAGGGAAAAAACAAACCCCATAAGGGGTTTGTCTAGTCCTCGGGTTGAACAATATTGTCGAGACTCGTAGATGCTGAAAATAGTGGTAAATTTTGTGTTTCCCTTTATAATTGCCTATGGATAATGTCATGGTATAAAGGGATGGTTCTCCTGTATGGGTGGAATGGGAAAGAAGGGTATTGCGAGAGGCCTGGGGGGGAACAGAACCTAGGGAAAAGACAAGAATGCCTGCTAGTAAGAAACACTGCAGAACTGAGCAGAAGAAAGGCCTGGAGGCCTCTGTGAGCTTTCGGGGGAGCTGATGCCCCTACACCTAGGAGGGGAGAAAGCTAAGCACCGGAATTGGAAAAGAATCCAAGGGAGGATAACACGGAGTTAGGTGGGAAACACTCAGCACGGGGATATAAATATAGAACAAAGGGATAGGAAAGGGCTAACTCCAAACTAAAAGGGCAGTGCAAGGAATGAGAAAGAGCAACCTGGGAAGTCAGTGGGTAGTGTTGGCATTCTAGGGAAGCCACAACACAGAAAAGCGAAGAGGGGGACCGTCCCGTGGTAGAATGGTCGAAAAAGATCAACTCCCCTGAAGACGGTAAGAAAACCTCTAGCCTGCTAGACCATGAGTGAGGAGGGGGTTACATGGGGAGCCCCTGGGGAATGGGAATCAGCGGGGGCATAAAGCCGATGAGCGAAGCTGTAATGGAGTGTCTGCAAACTAGCAACAATAGGGAGAATGAGAAAAAAATTGGAAGTGATAAGGCCAAAACACAAACCAAAAAGCAAAGGAAGAACATTATGGATAAAATTATTCTTGATTTTAATATTTTATTACTATTTCACATTACAGGTAGTATTAATTCCAGTGTTCACCAAGCCCCAAAGCTCTAGCAACTGAAACAAGTAAGGTTGTAGGAGTGTAGGGACTATAAGAAAAGAAAGCAAAAAAAGATGGTAAAAGGAGGCAGGAAATAGGGATGAAAAGGGAGTAGACGAGCAGGAAAAAGGACAAAACATAAATGAAAGGCCCCGAGGCATCAACAAGCAAACCATAAAGAAAAAGAGGAAGAAAAACTGGACAAGAAAGTATGCAGAATTTAATCAATGCCTACTATGTAGGAACCCCAATAGAAGTAAAATCAGTAATAATTGAATGAGAAGGGGAGTTAAATGCCAATATAGAAAATGAAGAAATCCCAATAGCAGATTAAGAGCCAATAATTCAGGATCCAGGCCATACTCGAGGTCGCCAAACATTGTTTAGGCAGACCATCCAACAATATTAGGTAATGAAAAACCTTTTGGCCAAAGCAATGATAACTTACAAAGACAAAGAAGAGCCAAAAGTGGACATGCAAGAAGAACTAAGCCTAAAATATCTCCAAAAGGAAATCCAGTGAGTTCAAATGCAACAATATCATCACAATCTCTGCTCGAAGAGAATGGAAAAGTAGATCCAGACACTACTGCAGAGTGAAGCACCCAAGTCAAGTGCGAAAGACCCGGCTCCAGTAGAATCATCAAATGATTGAAGCAGAAATCCAGATAGTTAAATTTTGTTTTATGTCGAATAACATTTATTTTTCAAGTATGAAGTGTATAGTAGATATAGCAGCAAATGTAGCCTAGATGATAAGAATTAAACTGTTTAAATTTTGGACAACTTTTGATGTGGATCAGTGGCCAACAGAGTTAGTTTCCTGCGGGCAGGTTGAAGCCAGCAAAAGTATTTTGATAGACATATTTTACTATATGTTTATGGAAAATTAAAAGAAAAGGGAATTACTATCAAGCTTACGCGAAAATAAATAAATAAAATTACAAATCGGTTTATTTTTATTTTTTCATAGTGTGTAAATTTAATTATTTGAAATGTAATTGGTTCAGCTGTTATTTTGAAATGATTAAATTTGTACAAGTTACTTCACCATATTTTAATGATGTGTACATTGTGACTTTGATGTCAACCAATCACAAGTACGAAAATTCATGATTTAACATTAGAATGGGTCACCCGTATTATAGATTGATGAAAGAAGGCAATATGGCCATGCCTTCAAATCTATTGGTGTTGCATAGTTACCAGATGCAGATATATTGTGATGCAAATATATTTGTGTTCTTTATGTTTAGCATATTTAGCTGTATTTGTGCAATTGTATAAAAATATAAATTGATGAGAGACACTATATATATTTTTTTGTTTGCAGTTTTAGTTGGCAAAATTCCAATGCAAGATAACATTAAGACTTCTAAGTTTAAGTAGTATCTTATCCACCTCACACATTTATTTTCTTGTTATTGTTGGCTACTTTTTAGCTATTATAAACATGATTGATGTATTGTAAATTTCTAAGTAATGAACAACATTTTTTTGACATTTCAAAATTCAATAATTAAAATGAGTGGCATAAAACTACTTATGTGGCCTTGTTATTTTTAAATTTTTATTAATAATAAGCCAACATTTAAATGTTTACACTCATTCCAATATCACTTTTAACTTTTTATTATTTTTTAATTGAATAGATATTTAAAATTATTTACATACTTATATTATACTTACACATCTACTTATATTTATAATAATCCTCAAATCACCCCTAAGAATCATCCATTACTATAAGTCTTTAAAAACACTTTGAAATTTTAAAATATAACCATGCTTCTGGTGCTGAAAGTTCTGCACCATTGTTTGTGATGATGATGATGATAGTGGTTAATGTCCACTGAGACCAAATTGGTCTATTGGACTTATAATTTTCTTAGTTTTTAATTGTCTGGCTCCTTGTCTTTCTTGGTGAGATTGGTGTTGTACCTTTTTTTTTTTTTTTTTTTTTTCTCTATGGTCTTCCAACTTTCTTTATCTTGCATCTCTTTCATCTTTTCTAGTTCTTGGGACATTGGTGTCTTAGCTTCGCGATCTATTGTGTTCATCCTTTTGAAGATAGTCAGAGAAGAAGTTTGGTCTAGGAGATCTGCTTTGTTGTTAACTAAAAATTTATTTTGTGCGGTATTTGAATCCTCATCGTTGTTGATGCTTGAGGAGTTGTCGAGTTCACTTTTTTGTTGTTGGACGGGGCTTTCTACCTGCTTGTCTTGAGAGTTGTTTCTTTCTTGCCCGATTTCTTATGATTCATAGTTTTCTCTAAAGTATTCGTCTTTGATGACAGTGTAGTGTTCTTTTTTTGGTCCTTCCCACCATGTAGATTTGTGGTGGTTTTTTCTAGCAGAATTTTTCTAGGAGGCTTTTGGGCAATTTTTGGCTTGATGGCGTGTCTCAAAGCAGGATCGACATCTGAAGATGACACTTTCATAATCAAATTCCTGGTTCCACACATAGTCTTTACTTGTTAGGTTTATTTCAGCTAGGAATCTAGCGTTGAAGTCCATTTCCACACAGATGTGTGCATAGCTGGTTCTAGCATATTCCTCTATTTCTAGGCACATGCAGTGAAATTTCCCAATTACATTTCCAATGGCTTTTAGTGAGAAGAGATTCTAGAGATGCAAGGGTAGGCTTGGCAATCTCACCCAAACTGGTGCTAAGGTTATGACTGTTGTTGAGGGATCGAACGATGCATTCCAAGGCTTTATGAATAGACCTGATTTTTCCCAAATTCAAGGGCCAGAATCTAAAATACAATGTCTGTTTTCAGGATTTTCAAAATCTACTATAAAGAAACCCCTAGCACAAGGGTAGATATTAATTTCATCAAAAATGACAAGCTTCCATACCTCCAAGATCCAATTGTGGAGAGTTGTCAGCCACAGCCAAAAACCATTGAACCAGCAAATTAAGGCACTTTCAGAAACTTCAAAGCCTCATCTAGTGAGGCCTAGACCACCTGGACAGTGGGGTTGCTTGCCCTCCAGAAGCTGGCGGAATTGAGCCAACAGCGATTTTCGCAAAGCTGGAAGCCATATTTTACTTTCCCGTAGAACCCAGCTGCAAAGAAATAAGGCAAAAGATTAGAACTAGATCTGGCCGTAGAAGATTGAACAGGGGGTTCGTCTATGAAATTGGTTGTCGCCTTTGATAACCCCACAGCATGAGACAGCAAAGAGTGCCAAAACACAGCGTGGGAGCCGAGACCGAGACCCAGCCGCAGAGAAATAAAGCAGAAAATTAGATCTTGATCTAGCCACAAAAGATTAGATCTAGAACCCAGCTGCAGAAAAATAAGGCAGGGAAATATGTAGCCACCACATTTCAAATGTTGCAGATCGTTCTTGTGCTAAGAATTCTTTGCTAAAATGTGCTTGCAATATTTCTATCAAGTTAGATTTCCAGTTCAATTAATATATCGTTCCAGTTTAATTCTTTTCCGATAATTAAGTAATTTTACACAGCGTAATTTATCTACAAAGACAACCCTAAAATCAATCCAAACATGTCGCGCACAAGGTCTGTGCACGGGCGGAAATCTTCAACCTTCTTTGCACTCAAGGAAAAAAATGCTTGAAATAGTGCCACTTCAAACCCTATACAACATAGTTCAAGACACTGCCTAAATTGATATCACTGCAGGCCACAGAGGTTTAGATCAGCGCAGACAAGAGAGGTTTCAGATCTCAAACCACAGAAGATTTCAACAACCTGCTAAAAGACCAATGAGAGATTTCCTCGGGAATCTCGAAAGAGACTAATATAACTTAAGGCACTAATATGGTTTATTAAAAGTATAAATTCTACCTCAATTAGATATTTGGTACTTTTAGTTATATTTATTCTACTAAAAACTATGCACGTAAAGTCGAGCTCAAAGTAAATATAAGATTGAAACAATCCATAGCCAAGGGATGCTTTTTAATGATAATTCTTCGTAATGGAAATAGTCCGTAATTGAGAGAAGATAAGTTTGTTACTATAATTAAATTGGTCAAAATATTAAATATATATCACTAAGTTGAATTTTCATAATTTATTTTACATTGACTTATTATTTTATTAATTAATAATTTTAATGTATTAAGAAAAAATAATATATTTAAATTATATAATTAAGATATAATAATTCAAAATATTCTATATAATTTGGAATATTTTTATTAAAGAGATTCACTAAAAAAGTATTTAAATTATTATACTTTGATTAATTAAACTATTTTTTAAATCCAATTTATTTTGTTGTTTTGTGGATTTTAGAAAGGCATTTGATACGGTTCCTAAATACAACCTTTGGAATAGAATAGAAGCGCTAAAGGTTTCTCTTGAGTTGAGAGCTATCACTATAAGGTTATACGAGAATGTAACTGTCAAACTAAAGAGCAATGAGGGGTGGTCGAACGATATTAAGTGTAACATCAGAGTTAAACACGGTTGCCCCCTCTCCCCGACCCTATTTAGCATTTACATTGATAAGCTCGAAGGCTATTTAGAGGAAGCAGGATGTGAAGGCACGATCTTAGCTGGGATAGTCGTCATCCTTCTTCTTTATGCTGATGATATTGTTCTTTTCACAAGGTGCTCAACTGATCTTGATAAGCAACTCAATCTTCTTAAGGATTTCTGCTCTACTATGGGTATCACTGTTAACACTGACAAAACAAAAGTTATGATTATCAAATCCAAGAAGGACACTTATGTTAGATTTAATTTATGGGTTTTCCTAATTGCTTCAAACCCTAACCAAGATCTACTCCTTTGTAAGAAATTAAAAAAAATTGCACAGCGGAACTTACTTGAGTTGAGTTGAGTTGTTGGCTCTTGAATCCTTCCAAGAGCTTGCAATCCTTTTCTCTGGCTATCCTTGATAGAGTATCAAGTCTTCAATGGAGCAGACTATTTTTTCTGAATGATTGCAAGCCTTGGAGACTCAGCCCTTTTATAGCAGTCCCAATCCTATGGCAGCCGAAATTCGGCTGTCAATTGACAGCTAAATTTCAGCCCCAATCCTAGGGCAGCCGAAATTTGGCTGTCAATTGACAGCTAAATTTCAGCCCCAATCCTGGGGCAGCCGAAATTTGGCTGTCCATATTTATTACTGCTATTATTTCAATCAATTATAATCGGTCCATTAACAATTATAATTGATTGACATTATTCTATATGTATTTGTATCCAAATCCTTATTTAAATACGTTTAATGCCATAACTTAATTAATCACATTATTTGGCATATTTAATCATTACATAAATGTAATCTTGCTGACAGTATTTGATATCATAATCATAATGCACGCATGTCCAACCTAATTATTGTAATTAGACGTCTCTAAATCCAACAATCTCCCACATGGACAAGTGCAACCTTTTGATTATATATCCTTAACTTTATTGCATGCAACTTTACTGTCTTTACTTATCGTATTTTTTAAACAATTCC
>APFE031603263.1:41379-62859 GCA_000404065.3 Pinus taeda | reverse complement strand
TTATTATTATTGAGCCCCATGATCCTTGATTTGAGGAAGAGCTTGCCTATATAAAGCAAAGGACATCATTTGGCTTAGTATACTTTTGGGTTGAATATCTTAAGATCTGATCTATTGGGTTATTGTTTCAAAAGGCTTGATCTATATGAAAGTAAAAGTGGAAAGCGAATCTATAAAGGGTGATCTCCCAAGTGCTTGATCAGATCTGGGCATCCGTCTAACTGTAGCACACTGGTGATCTGCAAATTCAGCCCTAATCTGAGGTACACAGGTGTTTAACGGTGCCTCTGCTTGGGTACGCAGAGCAGAAGAAGGCGAGCTGCGCAGTTACGCAGAGCAGAAGAAGGGTGATTGCGTGGGTACGCAGAGCAGAAACAAGAGAACTACGTGGGTACACAGAGCAGCAGTGGTTCAGGTGCGTGCCTACTGTAACAGTACGTGGCGCGATAGTTCTGTTGGGTGCGTGCCTACTGTGGGAGTACGCGGTGCGATAGTGCATTTGGGTGCGTACTGTACGCAGCATGACAGAAGAAGCAGTGCGTGGCCACGCAGTACAGAAGAAGGAGATCTGCAGGTATATGCAGAGAAGCAGAGGGTGAAGTGCGTACCGACGCAGGCTAAAGAAAGGAAAGTTGCGTATCTTTTTCAGGACTATCTGTTGACTGAATTTTTCTGTTGATAAGGTGTTCTGGGTTTAGTTCTGTTATTTTGATCTGGTTACTACAGCTAACTGTAATTTATATGTACTTGATGATCATTTGATGTATATGGATCCAGTTTGAAAATTTATGAAAAGTGGTCCTTGTAAGAAAAGAGGTAGGGGGTTGTAGCTCCCTTCCAGGAGAGACTGGAAAACGAGAGAGAGTTGTAGCTCTCTGCAGGCTGCAGCCTGCGTACTGGTAAAGGACTGCACCAATACAAGACCATTGTAAAAGGAGTTCTAAATTGAAAGAAGATAGAGACATATTGCAACAGGTGGTTTTCACCCACATTGGTTTCCACCTTATATCTGGTGTTCTTTGATGTGACTGTCTGTTTTTCTTGTTCATGCTCATTATTTTATGGTACTGATATGCAAAAATAATTCAAAGTATAAATAAGGAAGATTTGGTAAAAGGACTAGATAATACTGATTCACCCCCCCTTTCAGTATTATTTTCAACAGAGTCCTTCTCGGCCATACTTTGAAATCAGTCCTCCTCAACAGGATTTTGTGGACAACCCAAGGAAAACTACACCCGAGATAGACCCGAATCAGCAAGAGATGTATGATTATATAGAATCCTTGGAAGAGACAACCACAGGTCCAAGCACTTCATCCATCCAGCCTCACACAACACAAGAATCTCTAATCCAATCATTGAAACAAGAATTTTTTGAACTAGAGGTCCTAAATAGACACATTAATCATGAAAATGAAGCATTGAAGGAACAAAGTCGATTGGATAAGATCATTCATGGCAACACAATGTTACACCTTGGGCTATGGCAGAAAAATAATAGGAATTTGAAGAAAAAGTGCAGGAGGATAAGTAGAGCACTAATCAACCTCAAATTCAGATGCTTGATGAGGAAGATCAGGATGTTAGCAACACCAAGAAAGAGAATAAGAGGGTTGGATGTATTGGTAGAAGTCTCAGAGCACATAATCTAAATGGGGGATAATCAAAGATTTGGTTGTGTGGGGACATGCAACACCTTCATAGTGGGGGTATGTTGAGCCCTAAACTTGCATCTCTCCTACACACTTTCTTAGACTTTTTCCACTCACCTGAACCTCCTAAGCTATCAAAATCATTGCATACTGATTCCAAAAGAGCATTAAAATGGTTTTCTAATTATGTTTTGTGTTTGTTGTTTGAACTAGATTTTTGTTCATGAGCTACGGAATCTTGTCACTTTCCGCAGCTGTTTTTGTTAAACTCTAGGTTGCAGGTGTCACCAGGCAAAGCAAGCCACATGGGCAAGTTGGAAATGACCTGGACATGGATCAGGTCCTATTGGTCCAGCTGGATTCATCAAAGAAGTTCGTGGTCAAAGGTGGTCAAGCGGTGGTCAGAAAAAGGAGTCCTGTGGCAACAAGACTCGGTTTTCAAACACGTGAAGACTTTCGTGGCCATTCCTAGATCCCTACGGACATATCAACGCCTGTGGACTGCTCCACAAGGTGAATCCAATAACCACCCTTAATAGATTTAATCATCACGGCAACCATTATGCTAAATCCATGGATGTTGTCTTTACGTGTCTCTGTTCACGTAGTTTTATAAGGAAAATAGTTATGTAACCTTTGTTATAAATAACGCTTTTCTATACGCATAGTAGTTAGTCTTTTGAATGTAATTTCGCTATTAAGAATTCACTGTTCCATGACACTAGTTTTATTATTGTAACTGTGTTTTGAGATATACAAGAAGACTTTGTTCTACATGCTTGCGTGAACGTAATTTTGGGTTGATAGCCTATTGGCCGAGGTTGTGCAGAGGGCCCCCGAACACTGAGGTTTCGTTTCCATTGTTTTTGTATAGTCTTTATGTATCATTTCCTTATTTTCACTGCACATGTTTTATAGTTATTCACTTGTGTATATATTTCTAACATTTCACTTCTGTCCATGACTTTACAAGCTTTGTATAACGCTGATCAGTGTGTGCATGTTTCAGGATAGAGTAGGTAGCCCGGGCATCTGTATATAATTTTCACAATAACTAGTGATATGGAATTGATCCTCTGCTGACTTTACTTTTCTTAGTTTATTTTAATTCCAGTTCTGTTTTGTTGATTTCAGTCTTTTTCATTCGCTTTGTTAAGTTAGTTTAGAAATCAACTCACTCATGTCATTGACGGTTACCTCCGAAAGCCATAGCTAGACTAACTTGCGAGGGATCGAAATATGAATGTTGTGATTTGATTTTAGTTTACTTTTCTGTAATTAGATATTGGATTGCTCATTTCATTGACAGTTACCTCCGAAAGCCATAGCTAGACTAACTGGCGTGGGATCGAATTATGAGTGTTGTGATTTGATTTTAGTTTATTTTTCTACAATTAGATATTGGATTGTTCATTTCATTGATGGTTACCTCTGAAAGCCATAGCTAGACTAACTGGCGAGGGATCAAATTATCAGTGTTATGATTTGATTTTAGTTTACTTTTATGGAATTAGATATTGGATTGCTCATTTCATTGACGGTTGCCTCTGAAAACCATAGCTAGACTAACTGGTGAGGGATCTAAATATGAATGTTATGATTTGGTTTTAGTTTACTTTTCTACAATTAGATATTAGATTGCTCATGTCATTGATGATTATCTCCGAAAGCCACAGCTAGATTAACTGGTGAGAAATCTAACTATGAATGATGTAATTTGATTTTAGTTTTACTTTCTTTGCAATCTTTGATTTCCTTGAGTGCAGTAGCTTAAATCATTTTTCTATATTTAGACAGCAGTAGAGATGATAGTTTCATAATCAATAGTTCATTAATTACTTGTTTTAAATAGTAGCATATTTTCATTCATGATTCAAGTATTATTTTCATCACTAGTATGTTCTAAGACCTTATGAAGTGTTAAGTTTTAGGAACCCTTATAGACGACATAATTGCCTTAAAACCTATAACCATACTTGCCTCCTAGAAACTTAGGAATAGGAATTCCATTCACATTATGAGATAAATGAAGATAAAAACCCCCAAAAACAACATAAAAATAAAAAATGACAAAAAGTAAGAAAGAGGTTATCTTGCACATATAGTGCACCACACTTCATCAGTTTACGACTCCCGGATTGATAATTAATGTAGCAATTTAGGACACACTAAATTGACCAAACACTATACATTTTTTAAACTTATACTTGAATTTTACTCACAATATTCTTACTTGGATTTATATATTACTTCTTGGAGAAAAATGAGATCATTGGATATGTATTATTTAAACTTATCCTTGAATTTTGTTAACAATATTCTTACTTGGCTTTGTATATTACTTCTGGGAGTAAAATGACATCATAGTAAATATAGTACATTCCATTAAATGTGAAGTATTGTGTATGGGATAAAGATAATTCATAGAATCTTACTTGTAGATTCCTTTACACCTAGTATTTGTACTCTTTATAAGAAAATAATTATAAATAAACATTGTCCTTGAAAATCTTAGAGAAAGATATTTATAGCCTAAGAAATGGAGTTAGTATCCTTCTACTAGGAGACTTAATATTAGAATTACTATTAATAAAGGTATTCTTATAATCAATGACTCCAACCCTAAACCTTTATTTCTAGATTAGAATGTTTTTTCGCTAAAAAGTACAAAAGAAACTCTAATGACCAAACTGAAAATATATTTGGTATTGAGTTAATAAATCTTTATTATTCTCAAGATCTAATAATTTGCAATTTTCTACCAAACTGGCTAAATTATAACAAGATTAATTATATCCATGAGATGGGTAGCAATTTCATTGCCTATGCGATATGAAATATCTTCACATTAAACCAAATAATAAATTGTATCGTTTCAAATGACTATGATTATAACTTTGATCATAGACATTTATCCCTAACTCTATACTTTGTCATGAAAAAAACCTCAATTGAAGAAAGCTATCCAAACCAAATGAACTTTTTGTTTAATAACAATATATGAAATATTTTCCTAAATAACTTGAATAAGGAATTAAATATTCCATCATCTAAAAACAACGTTGAAGATGTTTATCATAATTTTATGATGACCCTCTTTACTTCCATTAAATTATTCTCTATAAAGGTGTTATATAAGTGAAAAAATAGAAAATCAAGGCCTTCATATGAAAACGAGTGTAAAAAAAATTGTTAGAAAGACCATTAGTAATTCCTCTAATGAGTCCTTAAAATATGATAGGGTAAATAGAAACAAATCCCTTATTAAAAATAAAAAAGAGACAATGAAAATAGAAATGGATATAAGCTTTTACACCTATCCAAACTATATTTTAAGATACTACAAAGTAAACTTTTCTTTCATAAAACTAAAGAAATATTATGATTCCAATGAAGGAAAGTTATTCCTACCTCAAAGATATTTACGAGTCCCTTATTTTCATGCATAACATTTCAAATGTTTCTATGGAGGATGAAGTGTTTTCTATAGAAGACATAAACTTTTGGGTTAAATTACTTGCAAAAGGGAAATATAAGGACATCAAAAGATATCGATATGAAATCCTATAAATTGGAGGGCCTATCCTCATCCCTCACATACATAATCTCTTCAATTTAGTAATTAAGTAGGGTTATCCTAAACCCTTGAATCAAAGCCTCATTGTTCCTATATTTAAAAATTGGGATAAACGAAATCCCTCTAGTTTTATAACTGCTATGATTTGCCCAATCTTAGAAAAGTTATATGGAAGTATTTTGGAAATCAAGAACATCATATTGCTTGAAAGTCATAGAAAAAGAGTTAAACACCATGCTATATTTAGATTCTATCATTCAACTATAAACCATATTATTATTCTTAGTTACATTGCATAGGAGTATCATAATAATAAAACTAACCTCCTTCATTGCTTCACTGGTTTTATTAAAGAATTTTATAGGGTGCCTAGGTATAACTTGTGGTGTAGGTTAGAAGAGATAAAATTTAGTTACAAGTTGAGATCTACTATAGTAAGGTTATATGAGGGTGTTATTGTGAAATTTAGGAAAACTAAAGTTTAGTTGGAAAAAGCCATTTCTAATATATGACTCTAGTAATGTTGTCCCTTGTCCTCTACCTTCTTTGTCATATTAATTGATAAGTTAAAATGTTTGGAAGATATTGGTCAAATTTACCGAACTCTCACCAGTATGGTCATCATCCTTCTTGTTTTTTCCAATGATGTTAATCATATGAAAATGAATGCTATGAAGTTAATAAACAAATAATAATCCTCATGGAATTCTACTCTGTTTTGGGTATGAATGTGAGCATTAACAAAAGGAAGGCCATAACAATTAAATCCAAGAATATCGACTATGTAATACTTTAAAACTTTTGTATATAACAATAATAGCTTGAAGGATGTTCATCCATACAAATTTCATGTAACTGATATTTATCACAAGCTCGATTGAAACTATGGAGTTTAGAAAATGATAAATGGATGGTGAAAAGCCTATTATTGACTTGAAAACAAGTGTAAATTAGCAAACCTTTTAGCTATGGGATAAGAAAAATAATCGTATATACTCCCATCACTCCTACAATTTTAAATGGACCCACTTGTAGGGATAAATGACATGGAAATAGTCAAGGGATTCTCTTTGGTATGAGGTACAAATTAGACCGCACACAATTTGGGATAAGAAACTCATATAGATTATGGCATGTTAACCTTTCTTGGTTTCTAAAGGATGCTTTGAGATATGACCAATTGTCACAATAGTTAGGTGAAGCTATTTATCTTGTTGACACCTAATCATCAGGATTGGGTGAATAAATAAAATTAATGTAAATAAATAATAATAGACATGAACAGTAACCGAGAGATGAAGTGAACAGTCTCCCTCATGTATATAATAAAGACCAACCTGAAGGAATAAGATATATGAATCAATTTTGCTTTGAGGAGTTACTGCCTGGCCTGACATGGTATCAAAGCCAGCTCCCAAAATTAGCTTTTGTGTAACTCCTGGTGTTAGTTTCCTGCCTATGTTCTGCCTATTTTCGCAGAACTCAAGTGTCATATACGTTTTTGAACTGTCCGCCCTCCATACAGTGTCATATGCATTTTTATATTTCCTCTGAACAATCGCCTACTTTGTAGTGACAACTATGGGATATGAATGCACACCTTTCACCCTGTGCGGCTCCAACACTTCCAGTTTTTACATTGAGGGAATAGTGCAGTAGTAAGGAATGGTCATTGTGAGGCTCTGCAACATTGAATGCTGCCATATGTGTGGTCAATACGCTGCCTCTGGTTAATATGTTGCCATATGCATGGTTAGTATGCTACCTCTGGTTGTTCATTAACGTGTAATACCACAGAGGTCCTAGTTATCCGTGTTGTTGTGTCATTGTGGCTCCGAGTCACACTTTGGAAGTCTCTAAGCCCTCCTTGCTGGTCTGTAAGTTGTATTTAGTTATATGCTTTGCAGCCATGACTGTTAGTTTATTCTGCAATACCTATTTAGTTTATGATTCATTGCCCACTAATTCATATGTTGTTCATTTTAATACTGCACTGCCTATGTTGTTCTATCCATAGTGGTAATACATACGCTCGGTCCATATTCCATGCCATATGCTGCCATACACTCCATAAGCTCCATACACTCCATACGCTTTGATAATCATATTCCATACACTCCATATGCTCTCCCCCATCCACACAGTACAACCTATAGAATGTAATAATATCTTGATGGTTGGGCATCATTGGAGCCTCCCAAAGGTTCAGGTTTCAAGAAATGATTCGTGTGGCATCTGTGAAAGGCAGACAGAGAGAAATTTGAATTTTTTTTGAGAGTGCATAGTTGATTTGAATATTTCTTTGGGAAATGTTTTATAATAATCAATTTTCATTTCTTATTGTTGGGTTTCATCCTTAACATTAAAGACAAAGATAGTACAAAGCCTTATATGGAGAGAATACATATGGAGAGAACGTTGTCACGATACCTCTGATATATACATTAGAACTATATTTTACTATAGTGCATTTTTTTTCTCTTTTACAAAGCAAGTGCAAATTGTTTTACCAGTAGTAGAGCGATTTTTTTCTCCGACATTACAGAGATTTTACTATGCATTCAATCATATCCATTGTGGGAATAGTTCTCACTGGCAAGGAAAACTATCCTGAGTGGTCCCGGATTATAAAACACACGCTCATTTTCAATGAGTTGTGGAAAGGAGTGTGTGTTGGAGATGGAGACAAAGAGCCAGAACAACCTACCTCAGACAAAGAGATCATCATTTGGGAAAACAAGAACAAAAACGCTTATGCATTAATTGAAGCATCTGTAAATGAAGAGGTGAGTCACCATATTTTGCCATTTTCAATGCTTTTGAGGCCTTACAAAAGCTGAAAGAACTCTATGACTCACATTCTGCACTTGAAGTTGTCTAACTCATGATTAAACTCTTCACTCTTGAACTGCAAAATAATGATCCTCTTGCTCTTGCATTTGAAGTAAAGTCGATAATGCATGATATCAAATCCATTAAGGTTGAATTGGATATTCCTCTTATCACTTTTCTCAAGGCACTTTATCCTACTTACTCCAATTATCTTGAGTCATTACAAGCAAATGGAAATCTCAAAGATATATCACCTTTGACTCTCTTGTGAAAAAGTTTGGTGAAAGAGAGAAAGCTTTTGGAAAGAAGACAACCCCTGAATCTTCTGAAGAGGCTATGTGCCTTGCTCATAAAGAAAAGCATCCTGCTCAAGATTCTTCAAGAGGAAGAGGTGGTCGAAGAGGAAGAGGAAGATATTTCAGAGGCAGGGGACAGACACTCTCAAGGAGAAAAGGAAGATTTTCACTACATACGCTGCAAGAGAAATGGATCACATGATGCCTCTACATGCAAGTTACCATTGGACAAAATTGAGCAGCAAAGAAACCAACAGAAAGGTAAAACTGATGATACAGACAAAGGTAAAGAACCACTCACTATGTTGTGGCACTATGTAATATTGGAGTAAATGAAGATTTATTTAATGATTCACTTGCTTCTTGGAAAAATGATTAGTTGCTTGATTCAGGAGAAACCTGCCACATGACTCATAGAAAATATTTTTTTGAAGAATTTACATGGAGCAGTATAATTTGCAAACCAATAAAAAATCAAGCCATCAGGGCTCGACACAATCAGGCTTAAACTGTTTGGTCTTCCAGACTTTCTTCTGCATCATGTTCTATATCTCCCACAACTCAAGAGAAACTTGTTGTCCTTGGTCCACATCTGCCAGCAAGGTCACTCCATTCATATGTTTGATGGCAAGCTTGAGGTAAGAAAAGCATCTAACCACTCACTTGTCATGAGGGGAATAGAAGAAGAAACGCTTCTCAAGCTACAAGGAACCTCTTCTTGTGCACAAAATTTCTCATACAATTCTCATTATGAAGAAGGTACAATTCCATCAAGTTTATTATGGCATGCTAGATTTGGACATTTGAACAATGACACCCTCCATTTGTTGAAGAAAAATGGTGTTGTTGGTTTGCCTACAATTCCTAGGAAACTTAAGCAATGTGATGCTTGCATTCTAGGAAAGCATAGAAAACAGTATTTTCATGATTCACATTCAAGAGCACATAGAAAACTTGAACTCATTCATTTATATTTATGTGGTCCAATGCATGTTACTTCTGCAAATGGAAATAAATATATGATGGCATTTATTGATGACTACACTAGAATGTGTTGGGTTTATTATTGAAGAACAAATCTGATGCTTTTCAAACATTCAAGAAATTTCATAAATGGATTGAAAATGATGCACAATCTCATATTGGGTCTATTCGCACTAATAATGGAAAAGAATACACATCAAATGAATTTGAAAACTATATTTTCCAACATGGGATCAAACATCAAACAATTGTGCCTTATAATCCCCAACAGAATGGTGTAGCTGAAAGAATGAATAGGATAATCTTAAATATGGTACGATCCATATTCTTCTTCAAAAATGTAAAGATAATGTTTTGGGTTGATGCGGTTCTATGTGCTGCATATATAAAGAATAGATGTCCATCTAATGCTATTAGAAACAAGACTCCATATGAAATGTGGTATGACATGTTCCTTCGGTAAAGCATCTCAAGCTCTTTGGTTTCACCTATTATGCCTTGATACCAAAGGTACATATAAACAATCTTGGTGCTAGAAGTTGTAAATGTATCTTCCTAGGGTATTCAAACACCTCCAAAGCATATCATCTCTATGATGAACTAAATAAAAAGTTTGTTGTATCTAAAGATGTAATTTTTCTTGAATCATCCAAAACTAACAATGTTGTTGAGTGGCAACTTGATCGCTTCGATAGATTCACAAAAGAAAAATCATTTCAAGAATTTGATAATCATATTCCACATCTTGAAGGGGGGATTCCTCTACTAGATCAACATGTGTAATCTTCTTCTGAAGAACACTCTCCCCTGCATGAAACTCCAACAACAGATGATGCTTTAAGTGATGTGATTGACAAAATTGGGAGACTCAACCTTGATTCGGTCCCAACTCAATCATCGGAGAAACTTGGACCATCTGAGAAAGGTCCCCCAAAGTGGCTGACAAAGACACTTGAAAGTGTTCATCCCGATGAGGTTGGAAAGACAAGAACTAGAAATTCAAATCAGCAAAATGGAGGTGATGCAGATGACTCTAATTCACCTCTTGATATGGATGTTTCTTGTGATTGTGAATTGAACTTGTCTATAGATTTTGAACCAAATTCCTTCAAATAATCTGCTTCTCATGATGAATGGAAAGAAGCGATACAAAAGGACTATGATGCCCTCATAAAGAATGGCTTTTGGAAGCTGGTTGATCCTTCATTAGGAACCAAACCAATTTGCTGCAAGTGGATCTACAAGAACAAGTATAAAGTTGATGGCTCACTTGACAAGCACAAAGCTAGGCTTGTGGAAAAATGTTTTTCACAAAAGGAAGGGGTTGATTATGAGGATACTTTTTCCCCCACAGCAAAATGGGCTACCATATGGACACTCTTTGCCCTAGCAGCTCAAAACGGTTGGAAAGTCCATCAAATGGATGTAAAAATTGCTTTCTTGAATGGAGATCTAAAAGAAAATGTTTTTATGTCCCAGCCCGAAGGATTTGTTGTGAAAGGACATGAACATAAAGTATGCAAACTTGTGAAGTCCTTGTATGGCCTCAAACAAGCACCACGAGCCTGGTATGAAAAACTAACTGAGCATCTTCTGAAACTCAATTTCAAACATTATGATCTTGATGATGCAACTTTATTTGTCAAGAAAGTTGGCCAAACAGTTGTATATCTTCTGGTATATGTAGATGATCTTTTGATGATAGGGAACAATGAAAGCTACATTGCATCCATAAAGAAGGAATTGGGGAAAAGTTTTAAAATGACTGATTTGGGCTATGCTCATCACTATCTTGGTATTGAAGTAACCCAACATCCGAAGTCCATATTTCTTTCACAAGAGAAATAAATTGGAGATCTGTTAAACAAGTTTGGCATGACAGAATGCAATCCTCTTACTACTCTAATGGAACAAAACTTAAAGCTTACATCTATTAAAGGAAAAGAATTTGAGGACGCAAAAAAGTATAGACAGCTTGTAGGAAGTATCAACTACCTAACTACTATTAGATCAGACATTTTGTTTGTTGTTGGAATCCTCTCCAAGTTTATGCAAAAGCCTTGTGAGGGACATTGGTCTGCTGCAAAAAGAGTTCTAAGGTACTTGAAAGGAACTCAAGACTTTGAAATCAAGTATACACATGTGGACGACTTCAACTTGATTAGATACTCTGATTCAAACTTCAATGGACACAAAGAAACTGGGGTATCTTTTTCAGGATATGCTACGAGTCTTGGATCAGGAGCTATCTCCTAGAGATCATGCAAACAATCGGTTCCAGTAGATTCCACAACAGAAGCAGAATACATGGTAGTAGCTGAAGCAATAAAAGAAATTGTGTGGCTCAGGAAAATTCTTGAAGATTTGCAGGTAAAACAAGTACAATCAACTCCACTCATGATTGAGAATACCTCTACAATAAATTTGGCCAAGAACTCAAAGTTCCATGATCGAACGAAGCACATCAATACCAAATATCATCTGATTCGACATCATGTTGAGGCCAAAACAATCCATCTCCGTCATTGTTCCACCAATGAGAAAATTTCCGACATCTTCACCAAAGCACTTGGAAGAGAAAAGCTTGAACAATTTAGAATGATGCTTAGACTCACCAACATCCCTTCAAATTAAGGGGGGGAATGTTGAGACCTAATCATCAGGATTGGGTGAATAAATAAAATCAATGTAAATAAATAATAAGAGACATCAACAATCATCAGGAGATGAAGTGAATAGTCTCCCTCATGTATATAATAAAGAGCAACATGAAGGAATAAGATATACAAATCAGTTTTGCTTTGAAGAGTTATTGCCTGACCTGACAGATCTAATAACTATTCTAAATGTAAGAATACAACTATTCTAACCTATCTAAAGGAAATGATAGATAAGAAAATGGACGCAGAGTAAAAAATATCACATGCAAATCAAGGAAACAATTAGTGGAAATCCAAGACAACATTGTATGGTTACCTTATTAGAAAAATCATAGCATAGTCAAGTTTAAAAACAATAAGTAATTAATATAAAAATCAGTAGAACTAAAGCCACAACCGAGAAGTTACAAACTAATTCACAAATTAGTATATGAACCAATAATACCAATAGTGATACATCTAAAATATACATACATAAATGAATTTCTTATGACTTCTCTGAAACAAGGAAGTCATGCATGTGGAATGAAGCTTCAATAGAGGCCTTCAAGGAATTCTTTATATTACTAACAAAAAAAATACGTAGATACGAGGTACCAATGTCTGGTCTGTAATCACTTCAAAAAAATCAAATGTTTACAACCACATTTAGATATAGCTTTGCATTGTTTATAGGACTGATTTAGTATATTCCTCTTGTGATTATTGAAATAAGCAAGGGAAGTTACAGCTCTTGCATTAGGCCCTTAATGGGAATTTTTTAATGCCTTGAATATATGTCACCGAGTCTTCATACCATGATGTAATCATTAGGACTTTGTTGAACAATAGGCTCTTGATGATGATATGGCATTTCGATGTGGCATTTGAAGTGACTAGTATATTCCTTTGTGTCAAGACTAGGTATGGATTTAACTTTCTTTGTTTCTTGGCAAGTACACAAGATGTTGCTTTAAATTATCCTTAGTGAGCTTATCAATGGAGACATCAAAAAATAATATTTCGTATGTAGAATCTCATCTAATTCTTTTAGTTTTATTTCTTGGCGTAATCTTTCCTTAGGTTTCTAAGCTTGTTCAAGGTTATCTATTAGAAAACATGTAGGAGGCTCACCTAGCTAGATATTTATCTAGAGATTTATATATGTTATTGGACTTGTATATACATAAGCCTATTTATCTCGAGGAAAAACATATTTATAAAACTACTGACATGTTTCTAGCCACATATATCCAAAAACTCTTGATTAGTTGAGTTATCTGCTGCTAGCTTGTCTAGGAACTTAGCCACTAAATCTGAGCATATTTACTTCTTAGTACCCATTTTATAAATTATATTAGAATGTTGTGTGCATGGAGCTTACAGGGTTGGTTTAGGGATGTTTCTTCTTATGTTCATGCACTAGGTTGTAATTTTAAGAAAGAAGGAAAGTTCGGGTGAGAGAAACCCTAGGAAGTTGAGGGGATAGAAATTGGGTATTACTAGAGGAGGATAAAAGAGTTTTTGAGCTTTTAATACATCAATAATTCCTATTTCCTCGCTCTATCTTTCTCTTTACCTTTAGTAAACTCGCGTGTTACAATGGAAGTCCTAAGAAAATCTATCATGAGATAGATGAAGGTTTTGAAGTGTAAATTATGACTTTGAATTGAGGCTCAAGGAGGAATTGTAGTTCGTGGGACATGGATATGGATGCAATATAGATATATGAAGAGGGCTAATTAGCTAGAGAACTATGAAGAGACTTAGGCTAGGATATAGGATGGAAAGGAGGCCAAATGATGGAATTAAGAGGGAGAGGCCACTGTAATGCTATAAAGAGGATTATATGGGTGTTATAGTGCTAATCAAAGGGTTGAGAATCCACTATGTAGACTATGAAAGGAATATAGAAGGCTTGAAAACCAAGTTTGATAATAGCCTATAAGAGTTTTATATTATTAGACTAGCCAACCAAGTTTTAAGTGTAGTCTAGTATAATAGTAGCCTACAAGAGTTGGGTAAGATTGATAAGAATATTTCTACATTTATTAGAACAAGTGGAACCCTTAATTCCCTATTGGCACAATAGAGGACTTGAGGAAGGTTGTTGTTGTAGCTACAATGAGATCTAAATATTGGGGATGTGTATCTCTAGAGAATCCTAGAGAAAAATAGGATAGATCCAAACAAAATTTTAACTTATCCTCCTCATAAACTATTAATTTGAGAGCACAAACATGATTAGGTTTTTTTTTTTTGCGCGTGGTTCACGGACACCTTCGGTCAACGGGTGGCGCTATGTCCACTAGAAAAATCTGAGTTGTCGCCCCTCGGCCTACTACAAGACCTAACCCCAAAATATTTCGAGAATTGATCGTGTGACCTCCATCTGGCGAGACCCCGTCTTCCGATTGAGCTAACCCTTGGGGCTATGATGATTAGGTGCTTAGACTTTAAGAACAAGATAAATAACATGGACAACATACAAAACTAGAAATGGCATCTCATTAATAAAGATACCAATTCCTCGCTCAATCATTCCACAATACATAAAAATATCGTTTTATAGGCTATTGACACTATTAAAAATGTTACTGCATATACATTTAAAAAAAAATTATGGTATAAAAAACAATTACAAAAAAAATTAATATGCATAAGAAGATAACTAACCCTAACCTAGAATACCAAAATATCTCTCCAAATAAATATTGCTAAACTATGAATTAACTAACCATACTTACATATAAAACTAGACATTGAAAAACCTAAACAATGTGGAATGAAATAATTTATCACTTTTCTAGCCCCCAAGTCATTAAAATATTTCCCTTATTATTTTTTAAGAAAAGCCAATTTCGAAAGGAATTTAAGTTATACCTTTACAATATTGCCCACTCGAAATACTATTTTTAAAGTTTAATAAGCCAATATTTATTTGAATGCATATTAATGATTTCAGAATTAATAAATTAAATTAAAATATTTTTATTTTAGATTATATTACTGGAAAATGAAAAAAAATGTGGTTAAAGCATTTTATTATTAAAGATTATAATACCTTTCATATTGAAATAGTTTTTTGTACGCATTTTTTCACACCTTAAAACGCATTTGTCTTATTCAAAATGTCACATTGAACTTGGTTAATAAATGTATGTGCGCACTGCCCAACACAGACCCCACATAGTCATTCAATCCAGCAGCCGGAGTAAAATTGTAGGTAGAACGTGAGAACCAAATGTCCCAATTCAATTTAAATTGAAACTCTCTGACATACGCTTATCTGCACTGTACGAATGATCACGAACAGCTTAACGAAATAATGCATTAAATTTCCTAACTCAATTTTAATTGAAACTCTCAAACGTCTACTTATCAATGTACGTCGATCTGCAGAGAAAACTCTGACATGTCATATTCTCAATGGAGGAGCGCGCGCCTTGAAGATGAAAGCAAACGATGGAATGGACGGGCTACCCATCTGCTGCTTTCGGATTTCTGGTGATTAGTTTTTGTCAACCTTCAGTTTTGGATTGGTTGACATTGTAGATTTTAATTATAAACAATACATTAAATTTCAAATCAAATCTAACTCTTGTAAATAATTTTCATCCATAAACGACACTTGAAGGTATCATAGGACACCAAAACAAATTATTAGGTTGAGAAAAATATGATAACGTTAAAAAAATTTGTGGAGTAGGGGAGAAGTAGGAAAATCAACCAAGATACATATAGTACATATTTTGGTAAATATTCCCTGTTTTAAAAAATGAATAGTTTGAGTTGATTGTTGTAAAGTCTTTAGATTCTCCAGATTGAATAAATTTTGTTCCATATTGAAAATAAAACTCCACCTTCTAACCCGTGGAGAATAAAAGTAGATATGCACACTCTTTAATATTATTATCTGCTGCAAAGGTTTGTAGCTTAATTGGCCCTAGCTGTGCTATCGTAATAAACTATCATTGGCCCACCTATGAAGTATTGTTTAAACCTTGAGATTCCATTACTGAATTAATTAAAAAAAATAAATTTTTATGTTGAAGAGATTTGCAGTTACAACTGATTAGGATGTTAATTTTTCAAATCAGTGATTAGGATGTTAGATGGAAATTATGGATTCCATAGAAGTAGGGTGATTTCTCCAACATCCCAGTCACAGTCAGCAATTAATTAGGATGTTAATTTTTCAAATCAGCGATTAGGATGTTAAATGGAAATTATGGATTCCATAGAAGTAAAGTGATTTCTCCAACTGTCCCAGTCACAATCAGAAGTAAGTAGAGAAATTAAAACTGAATTTAAACTCTAATATCATGAAAAGATTTACTTTTACACCAAAACCCTGGGTGTCAATAAACTTTCTAAACCTATAACTAACAAAATTATAACAAGTGGAAATCATAAATGTAGAGTGATTCCTCTCCCCCATACTCACCCTCAACATTCAACGCTACAAAACAAGCAAGCATAGGATTAGAAGTGTTCTGTTCATTTGCTACAGTACCGATCAAATACTTTGCGTTGGTATTGAAAACCCTAGGTGTTAATAAATTTTCTAAACCTATAACTAACAAAATTATAACAAGTGGAAATTATAAAAGTAGAGTGATTCCTCCGACCCATACTCACCCTCAACATTCAACGCTACAAAACAAACCAGCATGGGATTAGAAGGGTTCTGTTCATTTGCTACAGTACCGATCACATACTTTGCGTCGGTATTTTCAATACCCCTGAGTCTTTTAGATGCTTCTTCGATTTACACCGGCTTTTAGGTCAACCAACTTTTTACACCGGCTTTTAGGTTAACCAACCATACTGTTTGTGGTGAATCTGCAATTTAGCCAATATTGACCAAAGATTAAATCATGTTGTACCAGCAAGAACCACATGCATTGCATTTAAGACGTGGAGAATCGAAATACGAGTGTTTGTGATTGCTTTAAGAGTCCGACATTAAGAGGATAGAGCGCGTATCGTTTTCAACATTTTTAAATGGAACAATAATAATTTCTTGACAGGGTAAAATAATGGGGGCATAAATATTAAACCATCATCTACTCCGGTTTCAGTGATCCCTTTTATCCTGATCTTGCATGAAGAGGTATAAGAGGTAGGGTTAGAGCGTGTTACTCAGCCAAGAATGACTTGCCTGCATCACAGATGAGACCTACTTGTAATTGCTAGTATGATAACTGATTGAATGATATTCCATTCATTATTGAGTTAAGCTGGTTTGTGGGCAAGTCATTGTGGCCAAGCAACTCGCTTTCTAGCTCTTCGCGTTAGGTCATGCTGGGGTGGCCAGGACCCTTGGCAATAACAAGCTGTAAGTAATTTTTTCCTTCTAGTTCTATCCGGTCCCATCCATGGCTGTAACCTCCATCTTCTCTAGCAAATATTATTGTTTACTCTACTGGCCTCATTCCATCGAAACCCTTGGTCGTGTACGTCCTTTTTCTGGTATTTCTTGGGCTATCCAGAATTTAGTGTTATTCCATGATGAATGTAAACATTTTGGTGGTATTTATCTACGATCTTGCAGATTAGTTAGTTTGAAAGGGGTTTAGTATTTGTTGAGTGACACGTTCACCTTCATAGGAAGGGTTTTATTTAGATTTAACTGAACCTCCCACAATTTTTGTTGATAAACAATATCTTAGCACAATCTTGTTGATATCAGTATCTTTGCAATAAAAGAACTAGCCCTAACCCTAGCCATGGCCTAGGCTCATCCTGGTTTTAAGAAAAAAAATCAAAACATTTTGGTGATATTTTGCTTTTGACCTTTTGGGTATTGAAAGTAGATTAAATAAGTCGCCCATCCAGAATATATGAATGTAATGCTCATCGTACCCCGCTTATTGTACACTGACTAAGATTTCGATGCTGAATATACGAGTATAATGAGGAACATAGCCCTGAAAGGAAATCGTCGCAACTGGAATCGATAAGCCTTTGTTAAATTCTCTTTCCCTATATGTTATGAATCGAAGCACTTGTTCTTTTTCTGTGTATTAAAGTTGCTGTTTTTTTTGCAGTGTGTACTATGGAGCATCATTTGGTATCGAAGCCCGGTTTCATAAATGTGACCGGAAAACCCGGGTTCGGTGGATTTATTGAAGAGAGAGGCAAGTGGAACAGAGACGCTATGAGAGAGCGGAAAGACCTGAACAGACATTTGCAACAGAGCTGAACAGATTACAGAAAGAAGAGTATGCAATAAAAAAAAATCTGCTAAAAGTGAGGAGACTGCATTAAAGATTGGAATAAAGCAGGGAGAATGCCATTTTCCAAAGAGAGGAGACTGATCAAGATTTTGTAGAATATGAAATGGCTTTTTTTTAAAGCAAGCTGATAAGTTAATATAACTATGAATAAAAATACATTTAAAAAAAATTAAACAAATAAAACTTGTGAGCTAAAAAGTGCTGTAAATCTCATATATATTAATTGAACCATTAACTACATTATTATATAGTAAAATTATTATTAAAATGATTATCAATCAGAACACAAAATTTGCACAATTTACATAAATAATCATTATTGCCAACACTCCCCATAATTATTAATGAAGATTTACTATGTTATCTAGTAGTGCCAAAAACTGATTCCTTATTTATATATCATTTTCTGCACCAAATATCTAATGAATTGATATTTCATATCAAAATGATTTGTAGTGTGATGAACTAGATTCTTTGCTAACTTGATGGCACTTACATTATCACAATAAACAACAAACCAATGTAGGTTGAATTTGTTTTTCTCCAATTTCTTCCAAAAATTTTCTGACCCAAAGAGCTTGTGTACTGGCTAATGTAACTGCAACATACTCCACTTGTGTCTATGAGAGGTCAACAATGCTTTGTTTTTTTGAGATCCATTTAATCAAACTAGAACCAAAATAGAAACAATTTCCCCATGTGGACTTCGTGTCATCAAGAGTACCTCCCCAATTTGAATCAATGAAGCGAATAACGAGATTGAATTTTTAGAAGAGTAATAATGAATACCAAAATTTAGATTGCCTTTCACATACATTAAAATCCTCTTGGTTGTCTTCATATGTATTTTAGATGGATTTGTCATATACTTTGAAACAAGTTAATTTGAATATGTAATATAATTTCTTGCATGTGTTAGAAATATCAATCTCCCCACAATACTTCTATAAGTTTTATCATCAACTAAATTAACACAATCATCTCTACATAACACCTCTCCATTACAATCAATCATATCAAATTTATTTAGCATATCTTTGTGCATACTTTGTCTCACAAATGAAAATCTCATCATTACTTTGATAAACTTCCATACCTAGAAAATATTTCATGATGCCTAGATCTTTCATATCAAATTCATTCATCATATCAACTTTGAATTTATCACTTATCTTAGAACTACTACCCATATACAATAGATCATCAACATCCAAACTTATGATTAGAATATCAATACCTTCTTATTGGTAGTAAAGGGTAGGATCACTCTTATTTCTCTGAAAGCCATTTTCCTAGAAGTATCCATCAATCCTTGCATACTAGCCTCTTGGTGCTTGCTTGAGGCCATACAAAGCCTTCTTTAACTTGTAGACATTATACACCTTGTGGCTACTCCACATATACGTCCTCTTCTAAGTACCCATTCAAGAAGGCACTTTTCAAGTCCATATGATGTATGCTCCACTTTTTTTGAGCTACTAATGAAATCAACATTCTAATGCTCTCTTGTCTTGCTATTGGTGCAAATGTCTCTTCATAATCAATTCAATACTTATGTGTGAATCATTTAGCAGCTAATCTTGCTTTGTGTCTTTCAACACTCCATCATTGTTAAATTTAGTCTTATAGACCCATTTGGTGCCAACCTTTTTCTTGTCATGTGGAAGCTCTATCAACTTCCAAGTGTCATTCTTGACTATCTCACCTATTGGGCTTTCTTCATGTGCTTGATTTGATCACACAATTGTGGAGTATAATAAATGTCATGAACACTCCTTATACCTTCTTTTGTTTGGACCTCCATAGCTCCTTTGGCAGCAACTTCCAATGATTTATCATCACCAAGATGAATCTTGGATTTGAAACTTCCATCCTTTGGTGAAAACAACTTCTCATTTCTACACCTTCAAAAGTGTCCTTCAATCTTTCTTCAAACATCAAAGATCCAACCAATTGATCAAACTGTAGTTTTGTAAAATCCTTAATTTCTTCCATGATTATGGCAACACTATTCCATCTATGTGTTAAAAGATCTCAATACTTGTTAAATTAAAACTTCACTACAACTCTCACTTCAATGTCTAAAGCTTGACCACCTTAACTTGATCACTACCTTGGTAAGCTTCTTGTAGACTTTCCCACTCATCTTTTGCAGTTTTTGCTCCTGATATTCTTGGAAATAAGCTCTTATGAATAGCTATCTCAATGTGAAACAAAGCTTGATCATTCTTCTTAGTTGCTTCCTTTCTTATTGTTCTTTCATTCGTTGTAAGGGAATTCTAATAAGATGGCTCCTCATATCCTTATTCAACAATCTCATATAAATATTTTCCAATAATCTTTCCCACCAAATTCTGGAACTGCCATCTAGTTAGAATTCGACATGATTAATTTTGGTAAAATTCCAACAATAAAAATTTAACCCACAACAATTTTACCTCGAGTGATACCACTTGTAGAATATGAAATGACTTCTTTAACCAAGTGATAAGCCAACATAACTATAAAGAAAAATACATATAAAAAAAATCAAACAAATAAAATAAAAACTGTTGTAAATCTCATATATATTAATTGAACCATTAACTACATTCTTATATAGTAAAATTATTACTAAAATGATTATCAAACAACTCTAAAACAAATCTATTGGCACTATAGCTAATTTCCAGCAATGACCACCCTAACAAAATCTGCTGACTAATTTGTTAGCAATTTACATAACTAATTAAGCATTATTTTCAATAGATTTAGAATGTTGATGCTTATGAAGAATATATTTGGGAGATGTTGATTTATGAAAGCATGGATAATATCATTTCATTTTCCAATGAGAAGAGGCCAAGGAAGATTTAGAAGACCAAATTGTGATGATGGTGAAGAAAATATTAGAGAGATGCTAATGTGTTAAAAGTTGGTTGTTATGAAAGAATCTCACCAAAGAGGGATTCCATGGTTGATGATTAATGAAAGTTTAAGAGGAGAAGCAGCCAGAGAGATGGAGAAGGTAAGTTGGACTTTAGAGAGAGGAAAACAAAAAATAAAACTTGATACATTGGAGGTAGATTAATGAAATTAAAGAGAAAAATAACAAATTAAGAATATAAAAATAAATCAATTAAATATTTAAGATCAATGAAATTAAAGAGAAAAATAACTAATTAAAAATATAAAAACAAATCAATTAAAACATTTAAGATCAATGAAATTAAAGAGAAAGATAATAAATTAAGAATATAAAAACAAATCAATTAAA